>VKOC01022804.1:0-26143 GCA_009364415.1 Spea multiplicata
CAGCCCCAGCAAAGATTTTAGTAAATGCAAGATTTCTGCTGTCTAATTTTACAATATTATTAAAAGCTAGAGATTTTCTAAGAATAAAAAATAGGTATCCATTTAAAGTTCATAAGAAACATTTTTGAATGCCCTAAAAATGTATATAAATGTGTATAAATACCGGTTATATAAATACCAGTTTAATGGCAGGATATTATGTTGAGACTGTGATGTATAACTGACTAATAAGTTCTCTTCCAAAAGTCTATACATCCCACATACTGCAGAGCAGCATTTTATCTGGGCTGGCCGGCATTATGTAAAAATATGGTCACCCTACTGGAATGTGTATTTACAATTAGCTGCTGAGGATGTTCTCTTTCAAATAACTTTAAATGAACTAAATGACTTTAGTTCATATACTAGTCAAGGGGCCGCTTTAAAATATCAGTTGTGTCCCTTCTTAGACATTATATACTGTCTTGAGTCGCTCGTGCGCAAACATGGAGAGTGTTCTCATTGATTTGAATGGGAGCACTATCCTGACACTGATTGCAACCATGTCTGGTCTGCCTTAACCAGACTTCCATAGACTACCTGGCTATGGGTTCTCTACATGGTCATGCGCCTGACCAGGACCTAGCCGCAAATACATGAAACTGAGGAAATGCCCACCAACATTTGGAACTAAGTACATACAGATGTCCATTGTCCCACCATGTTGCTCTTTTGGGGTTTTACTGTGTTCGTCGTGGGCCACAATCGGTGATGGTTACGAAGAGGGGGCTCATTTGGGAAACCTGGTTTTATTACCCAGCTTTAGAACCAGGGTATTCCCAGACGTGGCTCTGGAACTCTGGTCTGGGTATCATGCAGACTATTCCCAGGGCCATTTCCAGTGCTGTCACCCGAAATAGTAACTCTTTTTCGAGTGGGCATTGCTGGCCATGGCTGGGTTTTCTGATTTGATGGGATTATACTCCTGATCGAATTATGTTTGTGTGTATAAATATCTGTGCTGTTCCCAATAAACCTAGTTCTGTTTGAACACTACACTAAATCTCAACTAGTGCATGAGTGGGTTAATCGCTTAAGTACAGAGTATGGGTCTCCGTCCCAATCACAAACTTTGACAAAGGCTGGTGATAGAATAGTGTTAAACTTTCACTATTCGAAATACCCCGGGGTGTCTAGTTTTCAAACATGTATAGTTTAATGGGTAAGAGGAATCGGCCAGCTGCAAAGATGTCCCAAATAGGACATGGGGTAGAAAGATCAGATGCCAAAATTCCAAGTTGCAAAACTGAATTATGCATGTCCCAAAATGTAGCTTTTTAGTCCACAAATAACCTGACAAACCCATGCATGGATGGCATCATTGTACTCAGGAGATGTTACTGAGCACATATTGTGTTGGTGTTTTGAAGTGACACATAGCAAGGATTTAACTTTATACTTCAAGTACACTTTATGTGAAATAAAAACTTTACTTTACTACTGCAAAGTTTGACAAAGGCAGGTCTATTTTTTTTTTTTTTTTAAATATGGTCTGAGGGGAGTAAATTGACTTGATTGGCTCCTAATGTCCCAAATAGTACATAAGCACAGGATTACCAGATTTGAAAAAAATAGTTTTGAAATAGCATAACACTACTTGTACTTATTGCCCTATAAAGAACATTGGGTTTTTCTAAACTCATGACAATAACTAAAATCTTTTTAGCAGCTTTTTTATTAGCTTTTGTAGATGAGTAAAATATTTTTCAAATAAAAGTGAATTTTACATTTTAATTTTTTACCATATATTTTTTATAGGAAATTAGATTATATCAATGGTATCTGAATAAAGCCTTTCTTGTTATGAAAAAAACAATAAATATCTTGTGTGGGTAAACTAAATACCTAAACACTGAGCACCGCAAACAGCCTCGGTCACGAAGGGTACAAAAAAAGAAAAAAACAGATTGGCTCTTAAGGGATTAACAGTGCTTCCTGCTTACACTTTCTGGTCTCAGCAAAAGAGCCAAATGCAAAGAAGTCACGATTTCTAATTTCAATAACGAAGTGCATACAATGCATTCATATTTTGCATACAATACACTGTTTAAGTGTATACAAAACGGACTCTGATATTAGCTAATTTAGTGCTGCCTACTTAGGAGATAAGTGGCAGGCAAAGTGGGCTCAGATGACCAGCTGTGTACCTACTACATAGCAACACTATGTTCCCTCTAGTGAGTGGTGTAATGGGGCTGCCGGTCAGTGTAGAAGCCTCCCTCTTACACCAAAACATTGAACTTCAGCAATTAGGTCCGTTGTGCAGACAGCATTTTGCATCATCCCCAACTATGACCATCTACACTTCTAATTTTGCTGCTCTTTATATCTGAGTGCCAGGCTTTCTAAAACCTGCATAACCTGCTTTCAGCACACACATTTTATTTTTTCCACATACCATTAAATTAAACATAGCAAAACACCATATGGTAGATCTTTTTTTTTATGGCAACATGAATTAAATGACACATTTAATATAGATTATGGCATAACATCATCTATATGAAATGCTTAGTGTGTATAAAACAATAGTTTAAAATATAATCTTACATTTGTAACTATTTAATTTGGTAAAATTATTATCTTTACTAAGCAAAATTTTACATTATTCTAAAGTACCTATTACCAAAAACATTTAATAACAGTCATGTTATCCCAAGCCAAGAAATAATGTAATGAGATTTCAGGACTGCATTCTGGACAATGGACAAAAACACCTGGCACCTTAATTTGTTTGAGCGGAGTGTAGTACATTGCAAGCATTCTCTTTAGTGTCCTGACAACCACCCCAAACGTCTATCTGTTGTTCATGTGATTTATCACTTCTTGCTGAATTAAAGCAGATCTGTAATTTCTTCCAAAATACCACAATATCGTCACATTGAGTACAACACCACTTCAAGCCAGACCAAGAGTGACCTCCTTGAAAAACTGCATAGCACCAAGCCAAATTATGTTTAATGATACTGGTCAAATATGTTTATCAACATTGTTCCCACCAGTATAAATGACTAAAATCACAGAGGAGGGGATAAACCTTGACAGGGGCAACACCCTGGATGTACCTGTTCACGCTGTAGACTGAGCAACAAACCCTTATTAACTAGAACCTTGTGGGAGGGGAACCTAACCTTCAAATTGTCCAAGGCCCAAATGCTTTTGCTCTTAATGCGCACCAAGAAAGATTCTCGACAAAAACTAGACATCCGCACAAAGGACCATCAACATATTTCTTTAGCATATCATTATATTTAATCACATAATTTATTATAGCAGGTAGGAGGGAATTGTGAGTCACCTTGCAACCCTTTACGTGTACAAGTGTACGAGTGTACGAGTTTGGACAAAAGTTCTGAATCGCATTTTAAAGCCACAAGCAACTCGCAGATTAAAAAGTCATCTACTTTTTTTCATCTCTTGCATGCAAGTGTATGTAACATGATTTTTTTTTATTTTTTTGGCAGTGCTTCATACTTCAATTTTTAGCCAATTTGCAAGTAGTGGTAGTTTGGTAATAGACCTGCCCGAGGCTGAACTTGGACAAAGCGTTTGAGCTAAAGAGTTAGCCATATTAGTTTAAATTCCACCAGACATAGGTCACAGGGATTTTATCCCAATCTCACAGTGAATTGTTGGATTTTCAGGGTCACATAGTCCAGAGCTGTAAACTTCATGTTCTGCCCTGATTTAATGGGATCTAAGCTTCTCAGTTGCTTATATTCTCTGGCGTATTGCAACCCAATATAGGTGACCAGAATATTTATGTTAATATTTGAAGTGTGAGCTAATTTAAAAAGTTCCAACTTAAGGCTATTTCTGCTCAATATGAGAAATACTTAAAACTGAGTTTAACATTTGTGATGGCAGTCTCATTCCCAAAGCAGAGTGAAACAAATGATGGTTGTCTAGATCATAGTTCTCCTGGGTCCTGAGATCATGGATCTTACCTTGACCTCATTGCACTAAGCACTTTTAATGCACTGAGAATTTTAGAGGTAACAAAATATGAATGATCAATTTCCTTTGATTGATGATTGTCTTCCAAAAGTTTAAACATTTACTTGACTGTGATTGCCCTGAGGGCCAAAAGTTACCTGACTTCACTTTAAGCACTGGTCTAGGCACCAAGCATTTCAACATAATTTGAATTTAATATGAAAAACTTACTTTCCTAACTATCACCTCACAAAGAGATACCATAGTACAGCAGTGTCAAATATTATTTGCAGCAGAATCGTATGAGTTACAAGTTTTTTTCTTCCCTTTAATTCTACTTTTAATTAAAGCTGGTATGCCCAGCAGCTTTAGAAGGAAGGGTGGAGGAAAACAAAGCCAATAACTAGTCACAGGATATTATCCAACATTTGTAACAGAAACAAAAAAAACAAACTGATTTGAAAACTAAAAAAATAGATAACGACTTAAATGAAAATACAAATTATTACATTAAACTGAGGCTAAAAAGCCAAATATTGCTGTTCTTCTTTCAGTTAAGTAAAACACAGAATATGTCACGTGGCCTCACCTTGTCCTTCAACTGTTTAGGTTATTGTACCTCTGTTTATGACTCATTGTATTGAGACCATGGGTCAGCTGTGAGATAGAAATTGTTCAACCTAACTACTTCTTTACATAGCAATTTGTAGACCTAATTGATCTGTTACTTACGTATTCATATTAATTTGTGAGCTGTAAAGAAAGGTTTATAACTGGTTTAATTTGTTGATATTTCAGAAGGGGATTCTAAATTAGTAAAAGACTATCAACAACCAGATTAAACCTAGTACGGAAAAACTTGCCTATCCTTGCCCTTTCCTTGTTTTTAGTTATTTGGCTTGAGAATAGTGATCAAACTATATGGCAAATGAATTAGGGCCAAATTAGCTTTATTCTCTATATGATAAGTACAGAAGAAAAAATACAAAAACAATGATGTAGCTGACAAAGCTGTGCACAAAACACAAAAAAGACAAGCAAAAGAAAGTCCAACTGGTAATATTGCCAAGTTGCAGCAATAGTTGTCCTGGCCTGATGCAGTGATAGTTCTTAATAGTGTAAGAGTCTTTCTACATAAAATTGCAATTTTGATTGCCATACTACATTATGAGCTACTTTTATCGCCTCTGCTTTACTTGAGATTTACTCTGTGTTTAAGAAAATTGCCAAGGGGAAGTATAATTTCTCTACCTCTTTTTTTTTTTTACATGTGCGCTACATTTATCTTTGTTGTATAAATCTGAAATTGGTACAATTGTGGAGATTGTGTGTTGCCCTCTTTCTGAATATTGTGTGTGGGTGTATATACAGTAAACACAAACATACTGTGCTTATAAGCTTTTGAAAAAATAGACCATTTCCCTTTGATTTATATCAAATGAAAAAGAAGTGTAGTTAATCTCACTTATTCAACACTTAGGGGTAAATTGATACTAAAGAATCTTGTGTAGCTAACACAAGTAGACTAATATTACATCTGCTTCAAGCGAAGCCAACAGTACTAAAAGAAATGACACGCATGGAATAGTTGTCTTTGATCCACAGAATGAGAGATACGCGTGAAGATTTAAGAAATGTGAGGGTACATGCATGCACCCCCATAGTTTTTATAAAAGAAATTATCTCAAAAATAAAGAATTCCTCAAAATAATCACTGTCCTAAAATGGAAGTGATCTAATTGTAATTTTTTTTTTTTAAAAATACAGAAAATACTTCATGACACTATACCTGACAAGACTTATTCCCTCTGTGTCTCTCGTGTTATCACTACTGGTTACAAAAGACGATTCTGCTTAGCACTATTTGTAGCTCTCTAGGTTTGATTGACTCTTGGAAAAGAGCTCCAAGGTTTGACCCATGTATTACCCTATTGAATAATTTTGAAGCTGCTCTTCTATACATCAAGCAATCATTAAAATATATTACTGTACTTAGCAGAGTACCCTTACATTTCTGACTTGTTTCAATTAAATACATTAACATATATTTGAATTGGTGATTTATTCACTATAGAGTATCTAATCTTTTGAATATATTAGGATGGATAGCAAAGAAATGAATGTACTTTATTTCAATTTTAACCTTAAAATTAAAGAGATAGAGGAAACTACTGGGAATTAAAACCACTCCTCCTATTTTAAGGGCAGCAATGACATGTGTTCCTCCTGCGGCTGCGCCTGCAAGATACACAAAGTCACATGCCAGTATAGCGTGTGGCCGTGTGTATCAAGCAGGCTGAACACATGGATAAAACAAATATCTTGTATGCATGTTACATCCATGTTACATGTAAATATAAAATCACTGACATAATTTGTTTAAATACAGAATAAATTTCAAAACAAACAAATATTAAAAAATGAATTAAAATATTAATGTGATGGATAAGGGAGAATCTTTATAATTATTATAAGACATGACACCACTGGGGATTTTTTTTATGGTGTGTGTGGAGAAATGAAAGGATACTGTTTATCATAAACCTTTTTTATATTTCTAAGGTGTTCTTCTATCCTCATATGCAAGGCTCTGATGGTCCATCCTTATGCGTTCCAGCCACTGAGATTACCTTTGACCTGAAAGAAATTATAGAAATGACACTCCTCGGATTTGACCCAAAGATCTCCAGTTGAAGCACCGCTTCTCCAGTTCTCCGGGTCAACAGCTGAATCCTCCGGGACGCGAGAGTGGGGTCATGCCCTGCTCCCCGCCCATTTCCCCTTTAAATGGGGGTGTTTCCCTTGATGTTAGTGGGAACAGCCACCGACGGCAACCGTCAAGGTATTTAACAAAAAAGATGAATTTTCAACTGACAAAGGAAGCAGATTATAATACATGTCGCTGTGTGACAATAGCTCCCAAACATGGAAAGTGTCTCCTTAAAGATGTAGTTAAAAGCTGATCAGAAAAGGCCATCAACTTGGACAGATATTTGGGTCCAAAAAAGCAAGTGAAATCACTGAATGGAACAAGATAGATGTATTGTTTAGAGGTTATTGACGGAGCTGTACTTAGTTTTGAGATTAAAGTAAGATACGGGATATAGTAAATGAATGGAAGGATTGTGAAGGGTCACTGTTCATATAAACTTTTAGAGATATTGCCAACGAGTATCATCCTGTTTGAATGCCTAATAAGCTGCAGAGGCCTTTACTGAAAACAAATAAAAAACTTTACATAACCTGGCAAATGCTAGCAACCTTCTCCCCAGGAAAAAAGCCAAAGAAATCATCATATTATAATTGGCTCATTGGTGCCGATACAGGCGCTTCCCTGGCTTGAGCCGTCTATTGCTCGGAAGCGGGCAGGGGGGAATCCTTTTATTTTAGCGACTTTAGCGGTTCTCTATTTTGCTTCCAGTAAATACCGGATCTTGACCTATCCTTCGCCTCAGACTCCATTGCGGCATAATCCTGACTTTCCCCCTGGTCTGTCTGGTGGGTCTTTCTTGGTGTCGGCTCCGGGTGACACTCCGACATTGGGGTCCTATATGCAAGGTCCTCGGCTCCGACCCCTGATGGCCCCTACTTTGCCTCCATTCCACAAAAACACAACCTTGTCAAGGATCCCACTCCTTTTGAGTCATTATATTTGAAAGATGCTTTACCCTCTCATGGGATATCCATGCTGTACAATTTACTTTTGAATGTGGGTGATGATAGTCTGCCGGCCTATGTGGGTAGGTGGGAGTCGGAGCTTGATGTGTCGTTCACTATTGCGCAATGGGAAAAATGTTTTACTTTGATGCATGGCTGCTCCCTTAGTACCAGATCACAGGAGCAATCCTATAAATTGCTCACGCGCTGGTGCCGCACGCCCTCTCGTTTGCATGCCATGTTCCCCAATCATTCGGATTTATGTTGGAGGTGTGGGTTGTCGGTGGGGTCGGTTCTTTATATTTGGTGGGAATGTTCCCTTATTGTCCCTTTTTGGAGAGCTATCTAGGGAAACCCTTCAGAATTTCACTGACTCCCCGCCACCTTTTGACCCTGCCAGTTATTTGTTACATCATACCTCCCTGTCAATTTTTGTGTATAAAAAGTCTGGGGTCAGACATTTGCTGGATGAGGCTAAAGCCTTGATTCCCTTGCATTGGGGTACAGTTACCCCACCCTCGTTTAGAGAATGCGGGCTTTAGAAGAGTTGGTGGCCTACTCTTATCAGCTGGGTGAGCGGCATAGATGGACCTGGTTCTACTGGTCCCAATACTTGATGGACCCCTCTATTAAATGGCTACTGACCTAATTGATCTTGAGGAACTGGGTATTGGAAATATGTCTTTATGTTTTTATGGTGCCATTTTACTGCTTGATAATGTGACACTGTGATTTACCCTGCTGCGTCAGGGACTCGCAATCTATTCCTGTAACCATTGGCTGTCCTCTTTTTGTCTTCCCCTTCCCTGTTTTTCCCATTGTATTTGTTTTTTTCCTTTCAATTGACATGTTGTGACACAAAACAATAAAAACTTCAATTTACAAAAAAAAAAATAATTGTCTCAAACGGATTTGCAAAAAACTAGCCAATAATCAAGATCAAGCCATAGCCACCATTGCCATTACACAGAAGATAAAATGAGCCGGTCCGGGTGGAATGATATTTAGCTTAATGACAGTCTATACGGCTCTTTGATTTAACATATCCAACTATATCACAAAGATCCTTCTGTATATGTAAACCCTGAAGACCAATTTTCCACGGGTATCCCTACTTCATATTGGTTTAATGCAGACACTATGACATGATGGTCTATGCTCAGCAGTTTACTTAAATATTAGAATTGCTGGATTATACCTGTTCATGTGGAAAATAATACTCCATTAAGTTTGCCTGTTGCTTGAAAAACAAAATAATAGAAATTCGGTGGCCAGATTTTTTGGACCCAGTTTTTTTCTGTAATGTGAACCAGAATTAGGTCAATACATGCAAAACAGCCCATTAAATAAATAGTATTAGCGGAAGGCCTCCTGCTACTTCTGACATGTAGACAATTGTAATTTGGTTGATTCATTGAACAGGATGTTCCTTAGAGAATTCCATGGAAATGTTATTGCAGGATTACGGAAAAAGAGATGGAATCCACTTTTTCCACTTCAACAGAAATGTATCTGTGTGTGTAGGCCACACTCATTTTTCATTGAGAGAAAATATACTGCATTACTCTTATCATTATGTGGTTGTTGGGTCACAGCTGCTGCACTCACCTCTTCCTCCCTGTACCGCGGTCCATAGGTCACCTGGAGCACGAGAGGGTGCGTGCGCACCATATGGATTCTTAAAGGGACAGTATGCAGGAATTTCCAGATGAAAGGAATTAGGCACAATGATGATGTCAGAGGTTTGCCCCTCCATCCTCCCTATAACACTGTGTCTTTTCCCTATTCACATTGCTCAGATGCACTGTGTTCCCAGTATTCTTACTGCTGTGGTATCTGCCTTACTTATCTCGTCTCTTTGGATTCCGACCATTTGCCTGCCTATCATTTTTGAACCTATGCTGCCTGAACCTTACTCTGCTAGTCCTGACTTCTTCTACGCTTAATCCCTACCAGTACCTCGCTTTTGGCTCTCCCACATATACAGCTTTGGATTCTGGGCTCTATCTACTAAACTCTGACAGTGGTACAGCATGAAACCTATCATTATATAGAAAGCCAGACACAGACAGTGGTACAGCATGACTCCTATCATAATATACTGATCCAGACACAGATGGTGGTCAGCATAACTCCCATCACTAGATATTAAGTCAGACATTAACAGTGGTACCGCTCAACTCCCATTTCCATCATCATCATTCTTGTTTGCATTGAGTTGCCTTTTTACTTTTTTCTCTCTTTTACTCACACTCTCAACCTTTCTCATTTTCGCTCACACTCTCACTCTCTTACTCACTCATACTCATTGTCTCTCATATTTTGCTCACTCTCTCTAGGGTGCTTCAGTTTAATCCAAACCTCAGGGTTATATTCAGGGTGACCAGCATGAGACTACTGTATTTTATAGATGAGAATAGTTAATACCTATGTGAACACACATAAACAAATCATGTTTGGAAAAAGGATAATTCAGTAACATATGACAGCTACCGTTAATGCTGGTACAAAAAAATAACCATTTTTGACAGCCCTTTGTGCCAAAAGATCCTGGAAGAGATGTGCATCTCTTTCATTAACAATATAAAACTGGTTTTTATATTTTTTTAAAAATATCTTTTCATTTGATTTAACTATAATACAACTAATCATGGGTGATAGTCCCATCGCATTTCAAGCAGTGTCAACCAAAATAACTACTCAATTTCTTCCACACCAAACTCATCCAACCATGTGTGGAACTTGCTTTGTATACTGGGGCACAGTCATGCTGGAATATAAAAGGGCCTTCCCCAAACTGTTCCCACAAAGTTGGAAGCATAGCATTGTCAAAAATGTCTTGGTATGCTGACGTATTAATTAATTTATCCATCCTCCACCAAACTTTTCAGTTGGCACAATGCAGTCAGGCAAGTAATGTTCTCCTGGCATTTGCAAAAACCCATTATCTCCCATCAGACTGCCAAACAGCGAAGCGTGATTTGTCACCAGAGGGTGAGTCTTATACAGTGGTTGTAGATTGCAGTTACTACGGAACTTCCCAGTACCTCCCTGCAGTCACACTGCCAATTGGCCTTATCCCTTATGACTCAGTGTTGTTTGGCCCGCCCCTTTCCTCATAGCATCCACACTGCTCAGACAGCAACTCATCTGACAGTAAGTATAAAATTAATATTTGGACAGCTGAAAGTTAGGGGAGGTGGGGTTAATTTAGGTGTAGTTATGGTAAGTGGGGTGTTTATGGTTAATTTAGGGGCAGTTATGTTGATGTGGTGTTTAGGGTTAATTTAGGGGTGGTTATGGTTAATGGGTTGTTTAGGGTTAATTTAGGGGCAGTTATGGCTAATGGGATGTTTAGGGTTAACTTAGGGGCGGTTATGGTTGATGGAGCCTTTAGCGTTAATTTAGGGGCAGTTAATAGATGGGAGTGATGAGGATGATGAGTATGAATTTTATGATACTTTTTTTCAGGTTTTGGGCCCCAAAATTAAGGAGTGTCTTATACATAGGGAAATACAGTACTATTGACAACAAAGAGGGTCCTTTCTGTCTTTCAGTTTCTGAAGTTAGAATTCTTACCTTGTTTATCATAATCAAGAAGTACATGGAGAAAAATGTTTGGCTGAATGCTAAAAATATTTTTATTATTCTTTTAGCAATGTTTTCACTCTACAACAATAAGAACGAAATGGCAATACAATAACGGACACAAAGGGATGATGACCATCACGTAAGCGGGGACAGATATGCTGCTTAATGCTACTAGTATAGAGCTGAAATTATAATGTACTACATTGGAGACAGTAAATACCGTAGTGCTTACATAACAAGTTAAAAATTCCACCCAGAAGTTCAAGAACATAAATAGAACTAGATGTTTGTATGATATTATTAGATGGTCACATTTCCTGGAAATCTGCAAGACAAGCACCATGAATTTAAACAGTAGAGGAACAAATGCAGTGAGACACAACGCCAGAAGAACATTAATATGAGCAAGCCCGACACAAGAGATTATCTCTGGAAGACAGGACAGGGAATTGACTATGCAAAAGTCACAGGAGAATGGGGAATATTTACTGGTGTCACAATACATTACAGAATAATAGTTGAGACTTCCTGTGCCGTGAGGTTACGCTAGCAAATACTATTGTATGTTTATTTGTGTAGCAGTGTGTGTGTTCGCATATTTGTGTATAGACAGTTTTCAAATATTTTTTGCCAGCGTTTATTCTGGACTAGCAATTATCTGCCTTGGATTAATTTTTGGAAACCATGGCACTGATTGTAACTTTCAAGTGTTTACTTTCATATTTTGCATTTGGGAAGAATACATTATATGTTTTCTGATTAGTCAAGAGGATTCAGGATAAAATCATTTTATAGAAGAAAAATATTCCTCGGCTGGCAATTTTTTTTTTTAAAATCAGGCAAAATGTCCTTTTCTGGAGGGCTCCATTCACCCTCTCTACAAATGAAGACAATGCAAATGTGTCATTTATAACAGCTAAGACTTTAAAAGAAATGACCTGTTCTGAATGTATAATTAAACATTACTATTTAAACAGTGCTATATCATTTTTATTCTTTGGCTGGTCACTTCCCCATCGCTTAGAGAGGGGTGCTTGGTAATTTGCTTTGTGTGATTAGTCCCAGCAGCAATATATGCACATGTGATTGTGAAAGGTAATGCTTTATCCTAGGAATTCCCATTATCTGTAACGACTTCTTTGCTTCAGACCAATGGACATACTATGCTCATCATTATTGTGCCCCAGTAGAAAAAGCTGAAAAATAGCACAACTTAAGCCCAAGGGAAGGGAAGAAAATAGTTGAAATATATTTTGAATTAAAATATTAACCACTTTTAAGGATGGGTAAAATTGTATTTCTAATTTGGTGGAAAGAAAAAAAAACCTAATTAAAAGACATTAAAAAATTGTATTGGAAAAATATTAAAATTTTTCACTTTGAACGGACCATTTAGTTCTCAAGTGAATTTCTGTTTTTTAATTTTTATTTTTTTTTGCTTCACAAATTTGCTTCACATAAATACAAAATAACCAATGCCTTGGCCATTCCTATGGTGGCTCTCCCTTAGCGATCACCCTTAGCTATCACCATCCCACATATTGTCCATACCTTTGTTGCCCATTGTGTTTTCATGCACCCACTGTGTGCTTATGTGTATTCTGGTACTCGTGAATGTGCACAGAGCCATTTATAACACTCCTATATGTGTGGGGTGCCTGATAGGGAGCTAATGCCACTGCAGACAGCCAATTATAGCATATTAAGTTGTGTGGAGTGCAGTCATACAGTATATAGTCCAGAGAGTATACTCAAAGACTATACTCAAAGAGACAGAACACTGGAGTATAAAATTAAAAACTGAACAGTAGATTTGGGATTGTTGAGTCAGCTGTAGGGATTCTAGAAACCTAGTTAACAACATTTCTTAGGTAAATAATAGTTTATTGCATTTTAAGGTATAAGTAACATAAGAACAATGGGAAGGAACAGAAGAGAAAAGGAGCCAAATCGGACATGACGAAAACTCGTGTACATAAATGAGATTGGAGTCAGGTGGTGCATGTGTAGAGAGACTTTACAATGACCACTCCTCACCAGTTACCCGTATAATAGATGGCGTGAAGCAACGCGGAGCGCCCAAGCAATGACTACTGGGTCTAAGATTATAGTCGCTACCACCATGACAATCAGACACATGAAGACAGACAAAGCCAATACACACAGTGGAAGGGAATAGGGCAAAGATATGGGGGGGGACTAGAAGTGGACCAGTAAAGAACAGGAAGCTGCCAGCATCGAATTCACTGCCGAAGCAGTGAGGCTAGCAAGGGAGAGGATTGGAAAGACAGCCAGCACGCCCATACTCCAGTGTATGCTCCTCCATGCCCCGAATTTCTTCCACCCGGGTGACCCAATGACGCAGCGAGGGAACCTCAACTCGCCGCCAATATAGCGGCATAAGACTGCGAGCAGCATTGAGAAGATGGTGAAGAACCGAGTGTTTCATTATTCCCAAGGACTTCTCCGAGTGAAGGAGGAGACCAAAACCCGGGGTTGGCCGGATCGGCTCATCCGAGACCTCCTCCAAGCAACAAAAGACACCATACCAAAAGGGCCGTAAGCGTGCACAACTCCACCAGACGTGTAGGTATGTGCCCCTCTCCTCACCACATCGCCAGCAGGTCGGATCACTCCCCGGTCGTATATTACTCGCCACCTGAGTCATATACTACCTTGTCAGTATCTTATAAGCAGTTTCGTGATAGCGTGAGGCAATTGAACATTTGTGGGTCAATACACACACACCTTCTCCCACTGCTGAAACTACATTCCTTTTCTGATAATGTAGGAAAGAACTGCATGGTAAAGTCCTCATCAGCTAAAAACTCTTGGCACCAGCCTCATTTGACCTTTATAGAAGTGCTGGCTAGGGAGAGGGTGGTACTAGGTCAAGACGACAGGATTTGCTCTGTTGCATCACAAAGCATCAAAGGCCAGAAGTGGGTAGGAAGTTTACAAAATATTTACAAAAACTTGGTAGGAATATAACACCAAAGGAGAAAGAGGGCAGAACTTGTTAAAATGAGAGGGGTAGTGTAGAAAACCACCTTTTAAATACCGGGATTTATACCTTCACCCGTCTGGCTTTCCTTTAACTACTACCAATTCCTCGTCGTATGGAACTCCACTTACACCAGTGGCTTAAAACTATGAGTTTATTAAAATAACAAATACATGTATATGAGTATACAGAGAAGCGTCTGAAATACAAGGCTCTATGACTACACTATGCTAGTGACTATGTGTGCATGTAAGGATGGGGTGTCCCTGTCACCTTGATGTTATCCTTCTTTCTTTCTTTCCGTTTCTTTCTGTTTCTGTCTCTTTTTGTTTCTCCTCTGTGCACACCTTTATAGCCACCATGCCCAAACAGTCCCAGCCAATCATCTTCTGAGTTATTGTCCACTCATCCTTAGGAAGGCACAATCTTGTACCTGCACCAGCTGCCTGTAGAGACCGCTCTTGTCCAAGAAGTTAGATTGCCCCCACAGTGAAGTTGATGGTCCTCAGGGCAAATTCAGGGTGGGTCTCTGGAATGCTGATATTGTCTCCTGCAATCCTTTTGTTGTAGGAGATTGTAGATTGTATCTCCTGTTTATTGTTCCCACCTGGTAGAGAGATAGCCCTTTGATGTATTGGGAGTTCCTGGACATTTGGGTTTTGCTCCTCGTGTAATTCCTTGAAACTGGTTTACTCAAGAGGAATCCCATTGTATTGGGAGCCAGCTGTTGTCCTTGGAGATTAATAATTGACTTATATTTATTACAGGTAGAGACTGTAAGTCGCATGGCAATTGGTGAATCTACAATATTCTAGGCAAAATTTGGAAATCTTTTACACACAATACTCACATTTATCATTCTATGCAACCATGTGGCATATTTCAAGGATACTGTTGGCAGGCAACATAGTCTCCTCCTTATATTTCTGTCTGTATTTTAAAGTTTCTTATATCTGCTAAGTACCGATATATTCCAGACTTTGGAATTTCAGCATTATTAGCTCCACCTCACTTCACCTATGTGGTTAAACCCACATTGTCCTCTTCTTAGTTATCCTTTTATTGAATGTTTTATTTGTGATAGATTTAAGGTTTCATGTATTTACTGACTAACGTTCTGTATGGTTTTTAACATGTACGGTAGTAACAGTGCCTAGTTTTAATTTAAAAAAATTGTGATATAGGCAACCAGGTTTGATGTAAATAAATACTTTCGCTTCAAGTTCACTTAGGCAATGCACCTCTTTTAGCATTTTTTTTTGCATTAAATGCATTAATACTGTTACCTACTATTACCGCTCCAGGTTGTTTGGTTCTATTGAATAGCCTAATTTATATATTTTGTGATACACCGTTTTTATTTTCTTTATATTAAGGACCACTGTGACTTTTATTTCTGTATACTATAAAGGTGCATTAAAACATTTTTTGCCCTGTATCATGCATTTTCATCAGTAGCTGTTACAAAGGGAAGACTGATCTTTCTAGTCTATGAGCGTTTGTTTTTGTGGTTAAAGAACTCTTTAAAGAACAATGCTAGATTATACTTAATTTAAAAAAAAAACTTTTGATCGTCTGTATATTTTTACCTATGCACCAATTGTAAAAAAAAAATCACCTGTTATTTCTATTGTGAATTATGTGAGAGCTACATTTTCTCTTCTAAATCACCTATAACCTTTAGAATGCCACCTATGTGGTATGTACCACCAAAGTGAACCTGTAATAGCAACTGCATACCATATAAATCGTGAGGCTTCCATACGTGGCAGAAGTCTTGTGTACATATACCGGTCTTCCAATAAAGATGGACACTTTAACACAGCTCTGTCTGGGAAAGAGAGAAGGCTGCTTATCGGTCAGTGACCGAAAGGCAGCTTTTCATTTCTGTAAAAAAAAATCTGGCAGGTAGCTTGCTACTATGGCAACTAACATGAGTTAGATAAAAAAGCTTACTGAGCTATTGTGAGATCAGATGCAAAGAAAATTGTCTGATACCTCATAAGTAAGTATTAGAACTTAGTGCCCCCGTGGGGTTTTGCCTAGGATGGGGCGTTTTAAGTAGAAACAGACAGGAAATGAATGCTGGTGCTGATTGCTCCAAAAACAGCACTTTGATATGGCTCCTGTTTTATTCTGAATAATATGACCCACAAGCCACAGACCAGCATTATAGCTTGCTATTGACTTTTTTTATTTGATGCTGGTATATGACTTCCACAGTAGAGTAATGTGTCATTTTGATGCATATAACAAGAGACAGGATAGTAAACAGATGACTATGGATTATGGTAAAATACATGTATCTTAAATATTCAGGGATTATAATGTGTCACTTTGATGTAGGCCCACACAAGTTATCACAAATCCCAAAAATATCTTTATCCAACAGCAAAAGACTATGAAATCAAGTAACACATAAGGGCATGAGAGGTATTGAAGCAAAGCATTGTCCTTGGGGGTTCCATAGGTAAGGATTTATCTAGTGGTGTCTTCACACACCAAAAATGGTACATGAGGAAGTCAGTGGTGGTATTTTTTAATAAATCACACAAATATTGTATGGTATGAGTCTTGTATCTATGACATGACTTTAACTTAAATTGTCTTGGATTGTCAGAAACTGTATGATTGATTTAAATGAACTCTGTAATGGAATAAATTAGATAACTAAAGATTTATGTTTCAGTAAAAAAAAAAAAACTATTAGATTGCTTGTCAGTCCCTGATCTCCTTTACAGTAGAAAAGCCCTTGCTGCATAGAATAACAGGATGCACAGTTGCACTGAATAATAGCAATTTTGATTAATATTACAAGCAATATTTTCTTCATGCCATGTCTTGGACCACATAAAGGACATAACTCATTCCTCTGATTACTCGGAAGGCAAGATTATTACATTTTGCTAAATATTTGTGCAGTTATTTAGACATTTTTATACGAGGGGTGCCATTAATTGTTAAGCAAAAACACAAATATATCAGTAGAGCAGAAGTTTTAGTTTAATCCTTAATAATCTGCCAAATAATAAGAAGCCAAGTGTCATAATCAACCATGACCCAGGTATTGCCTCTTGGGTTCTTTTTTATACCTTACTTGCCCTTCCTAACCCTCTCCATAATTAATCTATGGAATGTGCAAGGCCACGGCGCTTTATTTAACATGGGAAAACACACTGTGACACAACCTGTAAATTGGTACAATCATGGGCAACTTGCCTTGCATATTCTTGGTAATCAACCAGAGAGGTGATTCCAACATTAACCATTAGGTTATTAACATTTAAATTAAACTTAGTTCGAGGACTACCACTACACTACCACAGTACCGAGTTTCTCCACAAGCTGTGTCGCCGCCAGCAACCTAACCAGGCCAGACTTGACTGCCATAGTTACCAATTCTATAAAAACCAGAGCCAGGTAAACACTCAGTCCACCTGGATTATGTTTGGCCTTAATGTGCATGCTTCGCAGCACCAGATGCCCCAGACGCTTCAACAGTACCATGGTGGAGGCCGCAATGTTGGTGATCGCGGCATGACTTTTCCCTAAGACACGGAAGAAAACTTTATAGTATTCTAACATCCCCCTCACAAAACTTGATATGGTATCCCTCCTGAAAACCCTTCTCTAATAACTTGAGTGATGCCCTACCCCTATGTCGCCTAAACCTGAAAATGGCTGGATCCTTAACTATAGAGCTATATCTTTATGGTCCCAGGACAGAGAGGGGCTTACTAACTTTTGCTGATGAAATTGTTTGTCATCACGGATCCATTATTGACTCCTGTAAACCCTGTAGGCCTCACCAATGCTGTTCATGTAACAAAAGGGCTGGGAACAATTCTCAGGGGCCTTTTCACCTATCACACTAGCTGAAATTGCAAATGCTTGCAGCCTATTATCAAACATATGAAGCATTAAACGGTATCTGTGTTATTCCTCCTCATCCTTCCTTTTCTTATCATCCTCCTTAGAGGCCCTAACTAAATTAAATCGCTCAAGGGGTAGCAGAAAAAAAAATCTACATAATCCCCTTTCAAAGTTTTGTCTTTAACTTCATGTTTTAAATGAGCACCAAAGGGGCCTTCAAAACAAATATATACTTCGCCACTTGCTAAGTCTGACACCCTATCCTGCTCATTCTCCTTTTCCTTAGCTGGCTCAACAGTAAACCCAGAAGACTTTCTTGAGGAATATGGATGAATATGGCATGTTTCAGAAAGATGACAACACCTTGAATGAGGCTAATATTCGGACACAACTGAAGGAGAAGCAGAGGCATCAGTTTAAGCAATCACTGTATGGAGTGTGAGGTCAGTCACTCCAGGCCACTGCTCCCTCATCACTTTGCACCATCTATTGATGCAAAGCGTGGGGGTATGACATCAAATACCGGCGCTCGGCATTAATTGCCGGCGCGTAGTGATTTGGCAGCATGGAAGCTGAGGTTTGAAGTGACAGACCTCGCACTCCCTAATGTTGGGCCGGTTAGATGGGGATTGTGATCCCCCCAACCAGTCCTGCAGCCGCATGGTCAACACTAACAGGTTTCATAAGCAAGATGGGCAGTGCTGACCCTATATAATGGATAATTCAATCTGCAAGGAGACTGAAGAAATCTCATTGATATAGCTATGCAATATACAGGGTTAAGCCCTCCCTGCAGCAGAATAGATATATAAGGAAGCTAATGAGTTGAAAGACACTTTTCCTGCAAACTGTCCCATCAACTCTCATTTTAGTGAATAAAGCAAAATGTTTTAAATTCAAAAGAATAGGTGAAACAGCGCCTTTGAGCACATCTATTTTGTCTTTGGAAGAAGTACTGTTTCTTTCACCTCCAAGTTAGTAAGACTGCTTTACGCAACTGCAAAAGCTGACTCCAGGCATGTCCTTGCATTTTGTATGGAGGGAGAAAGAAATTATAAACCAAGTTTATAATACTTGCCTTGAAGCATTTTCTACATTTAAGGAACATTTCACTTTAAAAAAAAACACCAAACCTTAGAAGAAAACATAAATTAGGAGAATATACACAATTAAAAGTACCGTAATGGAACACCAAAACAGCCTAAGCCCCTTAAGTGAAAAATAGCTTCATTATATTACCAGTTATTGTACATATCTTGTTACTTGCTGGCGTATTTGCTGGAGGCACAAAATATTAAATCTTCCACATATATACAACTGAAATGTTAATATTGCAGAGTAGATGTTACACAGCTGACTGCTCCTCACCTCTAATACAAATGTGTTAGTTTGGTTAGTTTCCATTGACTGAAGTTATTTTAATGGATCAGTGGCCTATTAACATTAAATATGTATGAATTATAGGCTTTATCTGTAGATGATGAGATTGTTTGAGCATAAGAGGAAAACGTGTTCCATAGTTTAAAGGAAAGCCATAAATATATTTTTTTTATAAACCTATTTAAATTTTGATACAGCTTTAATTATTGTGTTATCATTTTTTATGTTATATGGCCGACATTTCAGTTATTGTATTCTTTAAATTGCGTAAGATAGATTTTACAAGTTTACTCGCGCAATTTTTCTCATCTATATCAAGTTTGAGTGCCTCCTCTATAAATTGATTTTGTAGAAAGTATAAAACTAACAACCAGTTGCATGCAATAAAAGTTCTGAAGCCAGCTCTTTCCTAAAGTTCCATGACATTTTTACATATACACATTATATATGTGTATTATTCTTGTTTTATAATACAGTTGATCTATGATAAATAATGTTCGCTTAGGGAGAACATTCTTGTAGTAAACTTGGAAAGTAATGAGCAATTGTAGAATTTGGGTAGTTTGTATTTTACAATCCTTGCATTTTGCAGTAGAGCAAAGTAGGCACCTGCTGGCCTTGTAAATGAGAAGGGCCCAAATCAATACAGGACCCCTGACTCATTAATGCTCAAGACCAGACAGCTTTTTTAACAGTGGAAAAAAATTATCAGACAAGTAAGAATTGATTTTAACGCAATACAACATTATTTTACATTTTCTTTATGCATCCCCAGTGGTAGGTACCATCACATAACCCCATAATATTAATAAATAATTAAGATTTAACATATGAACAAAACCACCTTCTGAGCCAGTTAGGATATACACAGAGTGGGGAAGTCTAGCAATGATTCGTTATAAGGCTAATTTGATAGACTATGAAGTCTAGTGGTCAGTCAAGGGTTAAGTTGACTGATCAGACTTGCCTTCAATCACATGCTGTCGCATGCTACGACTCACTAATTTATACAAGTTCTTTGCAAGGGGATGTAATTTTTAAATTATGCAAGTTTCAGGTGAGGGTATACATGAACAGAATATGCCCATATAAGTATAAATAAATACGTTTAACAACCAATTATAGACAAAAGAAAAGATATAAGAAAAGAAAAAAGTCTAGACAAATGACTACTTCCTCTCAAATGACCACTTCCATGCACCTTCTGTGCAGTGGGGTGGGTTAATTAAAAACACCTAGGGGTTAACGTTGGCGTCCATTTTTCCGACGGTTTCTCCATTGTGCTGGCGTCAATGCGGTGCCCGGGGTTCGATGTCACATATTTGGTGGAGCTGCCCTGTCCTGCGTGGCTACTGGAAGGACGTCTTTGATCTTGGTGCTCACCTTCTCTCCTGTCAGGTCCCTCGGTCGATTGAACTGGCGCTCCTGGACATGTTTCCGGATGACCTCTCTGGCCCTCGTCGGAAGATGCTGGCGCATTCTGCTTATTGCTGCGAAAATTAGTATCGCCAAGAAATGGAAGTCTGTATCCCCCCCCTCTATACATGATGTCCTTTATTCTCTTACTACGACTTGCTAATATGAGAGGGCGGCTCATTTTGCCGGTAACACACCACATATTTTTGAGGAGACTTGGGAAGGCTGGCTTACGTTCTATCAAAATCAATTTGGTCATACCCCTTCGGGCTTCATATTGGGGTCACTCCGTACGCCGTGGTTTCTTAAGGCTACTGCGGCTTCATAGTTTAGGCGTATCAACGAATGGTTGCGGCCTAGTTCTTGGTATCCTATCCTTGTCCCCCTTTGGTGTGCTTTTCCCTTTTATGTGTCCTTGTCTCTGTTTTATGTGTTTTTTTTTTTTTTGTCTTTCTGTGCTTTCTATTATATGTTATTACTCTTTTTCTTTTTCCATGTCATATGGCATGTTACGAGGATATATTGAGAGTGTTGGGGAACCTTGGTTCCGTGTATTTTGGTTCTTCTTGCCATTGTTATATTTCCGATCTATGTATCTTTGCTGATTTTGTCCTGGCATGGTCTATTGTAAAACCAATAAACTTTAAGTGTTAAAAAAAAAAAACACCTAGGGGTTATATTGTCTTATTTACCACCCTCTCAAACATACTTTGCTCAGGAGCACAAATGTTTACATTTTGAAAATCTCTTTGATCTTTCACAGGGATTGGAAAACTATAACAGTCAATATAAAGGGTTCCATAATCAGAATAGTTCTTAGATATTACAATAATCATCTTTTTTTATACAGTGCAAAAAAATTCACCCATCCCCTCAAGTTTGGCAGCAAAGTGAACAATCAAGCTGTGAACACCAATCCCATTCTTCTACATTTTCCTTAAACCAAAATAAATGAACAACTTAATAAACACAATTAAGTGGGTTGTATATGTGTCCAGGGTGTCCACACCTTGCATGCAAAATTAACTAACCCGTTGTAAGGATCGTCTTACCAGAAGGAATCCGGAATGCAGGAAAGGAACACGCTTGCTCAATACAGGACACGCACAAGGGGCCTGAGGTGGATAACAGGGCACTTGGCGGTGTTGCTGTAAGCACGGGTGATCAGGACAGCGTCGTTAAGCAGACCAGGGTCAGGATACCGGAGGTTCACAGAGTCGTTAAGGAAAGCCAGGGTCAGGATACCGGAAATACACAGGAGCCGAATGGATAGCCGAGGTCAGGATGCCAGAGATACACAATAGCCGTTTAGCGGACCGGGGTCAGGATGCCAGAGATACACGAAGTCGGAAGAATAACCAGAGTCAGGATACCAGAAGTTCACGATAGCCGTTGAGCAGACCAGGGTCAGGATACCAGTAATAGTAGCAAGGTACAGGTAAAATACGAGGGGCTCAATAGGTACAGAAGCACCAGTACAACTGAGCACCGGTGGATAGGTTTGAGCAGTTTAAATAGCCCGGGGAGGCGTTCCCCGGCGTCCCTGACGTAACCGCGCCCACCGTCGCCATAGCGACGCAGCGGAATCCAGGCGGCGGTCAGCCGCATAAATATTCATGAAGCGGCCGCGCGTGTGAGCGGCTGCTTCATGTAGCAGGGACCGGTGCCGGCGTTTCTGCCGGGAGGATGGAGAGGAACTTCCCCGCGGCTGCCAGGTAAGTGCCTTACAGGATCCCCCCGCAAGACGCGACCTCTGGGGGCGTGGAGAACCCGGTTTGAGAGGATGCAGCTTGTGGAATCTGTGAATACAGACGGGGGCATGCACCTGATCTGCCGGTTCCCAGGTTCTTTCCTCTGGGCTATACCCCTTCCAGTGTATCAGGTATTCTAAGTGTCCACGATGGATCCTGGAGTCAACGATCTTTTGTACCACATACTCTTCCACCCCATCGATGACAACAGGAGCAGGCGGAGGAGGTACACGACCAGGAAAAGGGTTAGCTACCCACGGCTTGACTAGAGATACGTGGAACACGGGATGGATCCGACATGTAGCGGGCAGTTTCAGCTGCACTGTTACTGGATTGATGATCCTGGTGATGACATAAGGACCGATAAACTTGGGTCCTAATTTTTTCGATGGCACCTGCAAGCGCAGGTTACTTGTGGATAACCAGACTTTGTCACCGCAACGGTAGGTAGGTGGGCTGGATCTATGACGATCTGCATATAATTTGTATGTTTTACGAGCCTTGATCAGGTTCTCTTTCAGGGTTCGAAATTGTCTGGCGAGAGCGATGACTCGGTCCGTAATTCCAGGAACCGTAGGTCCGGTAGGTAGGCCCGGAATCATGGTAGGATGGTAGCCGTAGTTTGCAAAAAATGGTGACATTTGTATAGAACGTTGTTTTTGGTTGTTGTAGGTAAATTCCGCAGAAGGGAGGAACTGAAGCCAATCATTCTGGAGGTGAGTGGTGTAACATCTCAAATATTGTTCCAGTATTTGGTTTAAACGTTCTGTTTGACCATTGGTTTGAGGATGAAATGCCGTGGACAGCGTGGGACGAATGTGTAGACTTCGACAGAAGATCTTCCAGAAGCGTGATGTGAATTGTACCCCCCGGTCAGAGGTGATGGTCTGTGGTAGTCCATGGAGCCGAAAAACTGTATTCAGGAACAAGGTGGCCGTGGTCGCTGCTGAGGGAATACCAATGGTGGGAATAAAATGTGCCATCTTAGTAAATCTGTCTACCACCACCATTATTGTGTCGTGTTTCTTTGAGGGTGGTAGATCTACAATAAAGTCCATAGAAATCTTCGACCAGGGAACCGACGGGATAGGTAGCGGGCGGAGGAGGCCTACCGGTTTCTTGCGTGTGGTCTTGGTTCGGGCACAGGTGGTACATGAGCGGACAAACGAGGTAACGTCTTGATCCAGTGAAGGCCACCAAAAATGACGTCGGACAAGATCTAGGGTCTTCTTAATGCCCCCATGTCCAGAAAGGAGGGAGTCATGACAGGTTTGTAGTACCCTTAGACGGGCCGGTCGTGGTACAAATATCATGTTACGATAATAGAAAAGGTTCCTGGTACGACGGATAGGAGGGTGTGTTCTTGGTATTGAGACGCCACGGGATGAAGCACGGATATAGTCCATAAGGGGTGGTTGGTGGGTGAGAAACAAATGGGATGGGAGAATGGTATCGAACTGACTCTTAGGGTGATGCGAAGTAACTGGTATTCGGGACAAGGCGTCCGCTTTAATATTTCGGGATCCAGGGCGGTAGGTGATGTGTAAATTAAATCTTGTAAAGAAGAGAGCCCACCTTGCCTGTCTCGGGCACAACCTACGTGCAGAACGGAGATACTCGAGGTTCCGATGGTCGGTATAAACCGTCACGGGGTGTATGGTACCTTCAAGAAGATGACGCCAAGCTTCTAGTGCCTGCTTGATGGCCAACAATTCTCTATCCCCCACACTGTAGTTAATTTCTGAAGAGGTGAGTTTGCGAGAGTAATAGGCTACTGGTGTAGACTCTGTTTTTCTCCATGTCTCTGGGATAAGATTGCCCCTACGGCTACATCCGAAGCGTCTACCTCCACATAAAAGGGGTCGGCAACGTTAGGTTGGATGAGAATAGGAGCCGTGGTGAAATACCGTTTCAAGATGTCAAACGCCTTCTGAGCGTCGGGTGACCATGCGAAATGAGAGGACTGGCGAGTAAGTCTCGTGATGGGTGCAATGACATGAGAGAAATTTCGAATGAATTTGCGATAATAATTCGCGAAGCCGATGAAGCGTTGGATCGCTTTTTTATCAGAGGGTATCGGCCATTCCAGTATTGCTGACACTTTCTTAGGATCCATTTGTAGATTCCCCGGCGTGATAATGAACCACAGAAATTCTACTCGGGAGGATTCGAATTGGCATTTCTCTAGTTTAGCATAGAGATGATGTGAGCGTAGGCGTTTGAGGACCAGTTTAACCTGGTCTCGATGTTCAGACAGAGTTGATGAGAAAACGAGGATGTCATCCAAATAGACTACCAGAAAGATGTCAAGGTAGTCCCGGAACACGTCATTTAGGAAATGTTGGAACGTCGCGGGGGCGTTACATAACCCGAAAGGCATTACAAGGTACTCAAAGTGTCCATAGCGACTTCGAAAGGCGGTCTTCCACTCGTCTCCCTCCCGTATACGAACTAGATTGTAAGCCCCCCCGGAGATCAATCTTAGTGAAGATGTGTGCATCTTTCAGTCGGTCCAGAAGTTCAGGAATAAGGGGCAACGGATATCTGTTCTTTATAGTGATCTTGTTTAATTCACGATAGTCGATGCAAGGGCGTAAACTGCCATCTTTTTTTTCTACAAAGAAGATTCCTGCACCGGCGGGGGAGGTAGACGGACGAATAAAACCCTTGGCTAAATTTTCTTGGATATAGTCTTTGAGGTGACGTAGTTCAGGTTCCGATAATGGAAATATTCTGCCAAAGGGAATAGGAGCTCCTGGGAGAAGATCGATAGGACAATCATAGGTCCTTTGGGGAGGAAGAGAGTCAGCTCCCTTTTTATCGAACACGTCACTGAATTCTGCATATTGCTTGGGGAGACGTAGGATCGGAGAGGAGGACGAATCGTCGGGGAGTAGCAGGAGTGATTGGCGATTGGAGAGACAACGAGTGCGACAAAAAAAGGATTGGAAGGAGAGGGTGCCTGTGGCCCAGTTTATTGTAGGATTATGAAGCCTCAGCCAGGATAGTCCGAGAATAATCGGGAACATAGGTGATGGGATCAAGTCAAAGTTCAGATGTTCCATATGATTATTTCCCAGTAGTACCTGGAGTTGTGGTGTTTCTTGGGTGATGGGTCCCGAGGATAGCTGAGTGCCATCTACTACTTGGATATGTATTGGAGCTGCTTTGGTCAATGTGGGTATGTGCAATTGTTTGGCAAAGTCTTGATCCATAAAGCAGCTACTGGCACCGGAGTCAATGATGGCAGACACTGTAGTAGAATTACTGGTCCACTGCAAAAACAAAGGAATGGATAAGTGAGGAGACCCATCTCTAGGAAATGAACTCAAGCAAACTGTAGTATGTGTGGGCTTACCCTTAGGAGGGCGTTGAGGACAGGAGTGGATCAGATGCCCGGGTTCACCACAGTATAGGCACAGGTTGTTATTCCGACGATGGGTTTTCTCAGCTTCGGATAATGGGCCGCGAGCCAATCCGATCTGCATTGGTTCTT
>VKOC01022805.1:0-19762 GCA_009364415.1 Spea multiplicata
CAGAAGTCCCTAATAGTATTAATTTATATTATTTTATTATCTATCATATTATATATATATATATTATATATTATAAGTAGATATTAATAAGTCACTTAATAATTAATAATTTTATTTTATATTATTTTTTTAATTTATATAATTTTGTTTTTTATATATTATATACATATATGAATTGCGCTAATCAGGTATTTACTTATATATATTCCAAAATTAAGGATTCTACTGATTACTCCTTAAAATATCTTTTAATGTCAGCCTATAACTTGGTAGTTACCAGCTTCATTGTTTGGTTACCAGAATCCGATTTTTCTTTTTTTGGTCTTATTTCAGCTAACGTTCCTCTATGATGCCACATTTTGGAGCACAGTCCATTTGTATATAACACGGAGTGTGAGAATGAGAGTTTTTATTTCCCCTCCTTGTTGGAATCAGAGAGTTTCATCTGCACCACTTAGGTTTATAGGACCTCATAAATTCCGAGACCAGCTCTGCAGAACAAAACACATATTTTATGTTCTTTTTCTAGATAAATGTCAGATATTGGATATTGGGAAAAATGTGAGTTGCTATATAATCTCGTTTCGTCTTTTTCTATTTATTTTTATTTATTCCCCGTGAGTTTCCATAATTATTTGAATATTTATTATTTGATTTGAATTTAGTGAAAAATCCTGGGCATTTGGTTCTGTGTATATATATTTTTTGTAATAAAAGTCAATCATTATCATTTTCAGATGGCATCATAGAAGCATAGAATCTTCTGGCAGATCGGCCCCATTCGGCCCCCATCTAGTCCGCTCGTTGCTCTTGCTGTAAAGACCTTAATTGGTCATTGGTCTCGTCTTAGATTCAGAAGCCATATGCCTATCCCATAGGCAGATCCTCTATCACTTCTGCTGGGTGGATCTTCCACTGATCTACTACCCTCTCATTAAAGTAAATCTTCCTTCTTCTCAAATATCCATCCCCTCATTTGTATAACCTTTACGTGAAGCCCGCTATAACTAGCTACAGATCACAAACCGGTGGTTTAATGGGTTAACGCATATATTTTTAAATATAATCCATGAACCATTTGCATAATCAAAGAGTTAACCCTTAACGGGTTCATTCTTTAGACTTTTATTTGCATAAGAAGCGGGATATAAAAGTTCTCTTGCAGAATGTCTCTTCTCCACTGGCCGTGATTAAGAACCTGATAGAAACAGCTTTTACACTCAATCAGAAGCCAAAAGTAGCAATTTTTGGTTCTAGGAAAAACAAAGTAACCAGCGACTGCAACATATCTGTATATACATACTGTATGTGATATATTACAATTTATATTTGCGGGTAATCATTTCAAGTGGTCGAAATGAAATCACGAAACTTAGAATTCCGCAGCCAATTATCAAATTCCTAAAAAAATGTTTGTGTAACTTTACAAATTCAGACAACTTCCGCATAACCGGACAATTTAAATACATTTTGTTTAAAACCTATGGCTCTGGCATTTAAGTCCTATAGGTTACGTCCTATAGGTTCTTTAGGTTTGTTTGGGAGATCACAGCCAATGAATCCGGAAGCAGCCTGATGAAGGGCCGAGCAATCAAAGTATTTACTGTGTACAAGAAACGTGTAGCTTGTAAGGGATTTTCCTGAGGCATCCATAGAAGGGTTTCCTTACCTGTCTATCGGTGCCTAAACCCAGGGCCGCTCCTTCAGGCTCCCATCGCCACCGCCAGCCTTACTTTTGACATCATGTCTTGGTGGTCCATATGTTACAGGTGGACAGCGCCTTTTAATGCATCATACGGAGGCTGTGACTGCTCGGCACAGTCCCTCGTAGGGTTAATGGGCTGGTAGGGGAGATCAGTGATCTTTTAATCAGTCCATTGAGCAGTGGTGCTACAGGGAGCCTGATAACCCAATAGGGTAACCGGCCCCTTATTATGTGCCGCGGCCTGAACCCGCGGCACCTGAACCCAACCTGTGCCTAAGTCTATCCCGTGTATGTTTAACCCCGTCACTGTATTACCCTCTACCGCTTCTGCTGGGAGGCTGTCCCACTTATCTACCACCCTCTCACTAAAGGAAAACTTCCTTCCATTCCATCTAATCCCTCCCGTACTTTGTTAAATCCCTTTATCTATATGTTTCCCCGTATTTGGTTCATTTGCAGGTTTCTGCCTCGTTCTCGGATTTATCTGCCGGTTTCAGTATTTTGGCTTTGCGGAAGGCAGCAGCTGTTACATTGCACTCTGTATCTACACATCTCTGCATGCATACGGAACGCGTCCGCTGGAACTTCTAGGTCACGCGCGCTCCTTGAGCAGTCAAAACGAACTATTTTGTCATTTGCCGCCACACAGTGTCAGCGGGAAATGTAAAAACGATCTCGCCGCGCGACCCGACGAAGGCTGTCTTTAATATTAATGCGGCCCCCGGAGAAACCTCTGTTGGTGCGTCCCAATAATCGCCGAGAAAAAGGGAGCATCTTGGCGGCATCCTTACGGAGCTACAATAATTAGCAAAAAATTAGCCATAGAATATGAAGATCATTCAAAATACTTCCATATCCTCATATTTATTCAGCCATGGAGGTGACCCCAGGACACCTAATATTATATTTGCAACATTTGTAACTAAAAGCACAATTGCGTCTTTTTTTTAACCTAATTAATGTTACAAGTAGTAAAAAAAAAAGTTATTTCCAGGTCATGGAAACCTTTACACATATATATTTGGACAAATTCCAGATCTTTTACATGGAAGAAATGTCTTACTCAATACTCCGCCACATCCCAGCATCGCATTTATTCATCCCCTTTGGTAGAACCGGACACGTTTACCCACGGAGGTGAACCCAGGACAGGTACGAGGAAATATAATATCATATTATGAATGAATTATTATCTATTTATTATTAAATATATAAATATGAATAAATAAGTATTAAATCATATTTATATATTTGATATGATAAATATATAATATGAATAAATATTCATTTTATTTATATATTTAATACTAATAAACATATAAATATGAATAAATAATAAATCATATTTATATATTTAATAATAATAAATATATAAATATGAATAAATAAATATTAAATATATACAATTTTTATTATATATATATAAATATATATGATACTAAAGGCACAGTTAGGCACAAGATAAGTTTCTGCTAATATAAACACTAGAAATTAATCATAATTATTCAAAACATATAATATACCCAGAATCTGGTGTTTGTAACAGATCTACCTTCCCAAAGAAAATACAATAACGTTCCATTGTTTTTCCTAACTGCCCTTTCGGTAACCTTTCTCATCTCCCGCTACAAAAAGAATAAAATGCAAAATTATATTTCTTGAAAAATAAAAAATGAAAAAATGTACTTTCTCAGCAATATCCCTGAATTTAGCGACCGCCATGAGCTCAGTTAATGTTCTGAATTGTTTTTGTACGCCATACAATAGCCGTCATTGTACGAAAGCCATATTAACTTTCCTAGCAGTGGCCGTCGGGTTCCGCCAAATCACATTGTTAAAGGTTATTAAACCAATAATATTGCAGAACATCTTTTTTTTTAATTTTTTTTATTTTTTTTGTAAAAAGCAGGTTTTCACTGATTGTAAGCCGGTTGTTAACCTAATTACATAAGACAGGTTTAATTTGATAACTAAAATCAGAAGGAAGCATTTCACGGCACAGCTGTGTAAACCGGGAACAAGAAAAGAAATAAAACAAGTATTTCATGTTTTGAAAGCTGTACGCGGAGTTTAAATATTTGAATGATATTATTGTATAAATACAGACTGTGTTATTTCAGCTTTCGCGTTGTAGATTTGTGAATATACTCGCTGTAGTAACAACATGCTTTAATTTGATTGTGTTTCTAAGTACAGCAAATAATTACCTTAAGTTAAAAGTGTCCGAGCACAAAATCCAGATAATTTAAATGCACTAAAAAGGAGAAAAAAAAATAAAGCAAATTAATCCAAATATTTACTTACTTGCGTTTAAATCCAATATATTGGATGCTTGTAAAACAGGAAATTGGCAATTCGCTTTAAGACCTTTTTCTGGAATAGAGATCCGGGTTGTCTCTAGAATTATTTCCAGCTCCTTAACATTCCAGCTACTGGGCACTACTCGCTTAATGGTGCCCAAACGCGTGCCTTGGTTACACCTCCCAAATAATGACCTTCCGCACCTTCTCCATATGGAAGCCAACCATCCGAAAGGGCTTAGCGCATTTATTAAAAATCGAGTCAAAGTTAAGTCCTGTAGAAAAAAAATATACAAACTGGAGGAGCGCACAACCTAAGGCGCATAAACATTCAGATTCCCGGGTTCCTACAAACTGGAGGAGCGCACAACCTAAGACGCATAAACATTCAGATTCCCGGGTTCCTTGAATAATAATAACCAATAAGTGCACAAAAGTAAGAAAGAACTCAGCGCATACCCAGCAAATACCAAAATATTGGGGATTCCATCACATTATACAGTTTTATATCGCTTCGTCCGCCACTGCGTCAAAGTACCCCAAGCCCTGTCTAATTTTTCACGGCTATATTGCTTACAAAATGCTGAATCAGTGGGACTGCACCGCATTTTAACCCAAATGAGACTCTCAAGCAATTTAAGCCCTTCTGACTTTTGACGGGGCTACCAGCCAACTGGCTGAATATGGGAATTGTAGTCAAACAGCCACTAGAGGGCAGCAGGTGGATCTACCCTACCTGCCCCAGATAGAAACATTTCTTCCCCTCTTCCCTCCAATTACAGCAACATTAGACACTCATAAAACATAAAGTATCCATTCCCCTTTTAAAAAGAGACATAATTACACGTGACAGGCACTCACATGCTATTTATTGGCGCTTGTTAAATAAATTCCCATCCGTTTTACAGTCGGGTCCTTGCGTTTACTTCCATTTCTGCGGTACAGCGGCGGGGTCTGAACTGTCGGAAGTTTGACGTCTGTATAAGCGTGTATTTTAAATACATTTGAGGTTTACACATACAAGCAGTACTTATTATCTTCTAATGTCTTTTTAATAAACTATATGACCGCCATGGGCGCTAATATCTGGGGTGACCGCCTCGTAATTGCAAAACGTCTCACATGTACAACATTAAAAGGTTACATTCAATTACAGCGTCCGTGTACCTTAAAAAGAGATTATTTTCCCCATTTTTTAAAATAAATCACCGTGTTAATGCGTACTCTGAGAGCTCTTCCTGCCTCGGCTCATGAGATAAATCCGCTTGCTTGCTTCTACTTCCTTTATGATGACGTCCTGCTCATCGGAGACAGCGAGAAAACCTAATCACATGAATTATATGTTTAAAAAAGAGAGAATAGACGTTACTTTTATGTGTTTTTACATGTTTCGTAAGCATGTGTGGGAATATCCAGGATCCGGCGACCTCGAGTCCTTCCTCTTCAGGATGCAGGCCATCAACATCAATGGGAGGTCCTCTGATGTTAATGGGCGGATAAATCTGATGGGAGTGGGTGGGGCTGATTAGGTTGTGGGTGGGGCTAGCACCAAAGACATTAAAATATTAAGGCGTAGAAGGGGAAATGGGCGGGGACTGGGCGTGCTTTAACAGCACTTCCGAGACCTAGAGGTTTTCTGCAGTGACCCAGAGAAGAGGCGCTTGACCCGGAATCTCCTGGTGAAACACAACCAGGTTTGTTCGTAGGCCACTATATTCACAAAATATTTTTCATGGTACGTTAGACATTTGAATTATTCTTGATGGTGCAGGGCCTGTTTCTCTAGGCCTTGAAAGGACAGGGAAAGTCCTTCATGCTGTGCGCTCCCGGAGCTGGAAGTCTTCTACAAAGGACCATCTCGAGGTGGAGCTGAAGAATACTCATGTAGGAGATATAACAGCCGTGCCGTGACATCGCACATAACAAACGCTCATTTTCTTCATCAGATTTTGGGTAATTCCCATTGGAATAAAGATGATTATTAAAGCAAAAAAAAAATATGAACCAAAAAGTTTTTTGATCCGCATCCCCAATCAAAAAATTAACAAAGAAAAGAATTTGGGGCTTGCTACTTTTCACACTTTAACATCTCCTAAGAAGACCTTATTCACCGGGAATATTCCAAAATGAGATCCCTCAACTAAATGAGTTTAGAGCAATATCAGACAGTCATAAATTGTCTAGGAAACAGGAAGAGTCGCATAACCATCTGATTTATTCCCTGCTGAATGTTCCAGTTTTTTTGTGTGCTTCGAAGAAAAAGAAAAAAAAACACATCTTTGCTGATCCATGTCTCCAGACAGACGTTCGGGTTTCCATGGAAACAGAAAAAGGGGGAGAGGGATGAGCCTTTATCTTCTCAAGACAGAAAGAATCTGGAACACAACTGTATCTTCGTAGCGTTTTCCTTAAAAAGGCCATTTTTTTTTCTTACTGACAATAAGGACCCGTCCAAACTCTTCGATTACAGTAAATATAGGAAAGGACTTCTTGTAAACGACTCGTTTCTGGCCGGGTTAAAAGAGACAGTTCTCATCCTTCTTCTCGCTCTCCGTGTTCCGTGATGGATCCATGCCATACTTTTTAAAGACGATTTCTCATTGTGCTCCATGAACTCGCGTTCCTATGTATATTATCTGACCCTAGGAACCCCCTACCGGTCAACAAGACCAGGAGTTACAATCCCTTGCATTAAGAGAACCAAAAATGGATTTCTTTTATGTTTTTCTTCTGAAAGTTGAGTTTTATTGCAAAAAATAATAGAAAACATACAAATGAGGCCAATGTCCTCACTCATCTATCTCCACCCAACATAAAGTCACATTTATAAAGAGGGATTCCATGGCAAAGTTCTAAAAGTTGAGAAATCAGCGATAAAGTCTCGTTGGGTCTCGTGATGATTGTTCGGAATTAAGAACTTTGCCCCAAATCTGCTTCTTTTAAATCCACCAAGTTGATGGTGAGTTTTTGAAATATAACTTGAATTTGTATGGCAGGTCCTGTCAAACTAATTTAATTGCATTCTACGAAGAAGTAAGTAGAAGTGTCGATCAGGGTGTTGCAGTGGATGTAATCTACTTGGATTTTGCCAAGGCGTTTGACACGGTTCCACACAATAGGTTAGTATTCAAACTGAAAGAAATTGGCCTAGATGCAAATTCTTGTTCTTGGGTAGAACATTTGCTTAGAGATAGAGAACAGAGAGTTGTTATAAATGGTAAATTTTCAAGCTGGTCAAAAGTGGTAAGTGGTGTCCCTCAGGGTTCTGTTCTGGGACCAATTTTATTCAACATATTTATAAATGACCTGGCAGTAGGCATTGAAAGTCATGTTTCTGTGTTTGCAGATGACACAAAACTAGGTAAAGTTATACAGGGCGAGCAGGATATTACTGTGCTGCAGAGGGATCTAGATAGACTGGGGGACTGGGCACTCAAATGGCAGATGAAATTCAATGTAGATAAATGTAAAGTTATGCACTTCGGGGTAGCAAATGCACAGGCAACCTACACCCTAAATGGTAGTGAATTAGGGGTAATGAAAAATGAGAAGGATTTGGGAATTGTTATAGACAACAAACTCGGCAACAATATGCAATGTCAGTCTGCGGTTGCTAAGGCCAGTAAGGTATTGTCGTGTATAAAAAGGGGCATCAAGTCGCGTAATAAAGATTTAATTTTGCCTCTGTATAAATCAATGGTAAGGCCGCACCTTGAATATGCTGTGCAATTTTGGGCACCTTTTCTAAAGAAGGATATCATAGCACTAGAAAGGGTGCAGAGGCGGGCTACAAAATTAATAAAAGGAATGGAGCACTATAGTTATGAAGAAAGGTTAACAAATTTAAATCTGTTTAGTTTAGAAAAACGTCGCCTCAGAGGGGATATGATAACGTTATATAAATATATTCGGGGGCCAATACAAACCATTGTGTGGAAATCTGTTCATAAACAGGACTATGCATAGGACACGCGGTCATGCGTTTAGACTGGAAGAAAGGAGATTTAGACTAAAGCAGAGGAAAGGGTTTTTTTACAGTAAGGGCAGTAAGGATGTGGAATTCTCTGCCTGCAGAGGTAGTTTTATCAGAGTCTGTACAGACGTTTAAACTGCAACTGGATGGATACCTGGAAAAACATAATATTCGGGGATATAATCTTTTATTATGGAGAAACAGCTTATTGATCCAAGGAGAAATCTGACTGCCATTTTGGGGTCAAGAAGGAATTTTTTCCCTGGTTAGTGCAAAATTGGAAAGAGCAAAGCCGGGGTTTTTTGCCTTCTTTTGGATCAACAGCAACAAATTAACAGATATAGGAAAGGCTGAACTTGATGGACGCATGTCTTTTTTCAGCCTATGTAACTATGTAACTATGTAACTAGGAGGGCAGATGGGCAATTGCCCTATGGGCTGACCAAAGTTAAAGGTTCTAGATCCCAAGTTTTTTTTTAACCCGCCATTCCATATTTAAGTAAATTTTATATATTGCCCAGAAATCCAGTATACAAAATCTGTGCGCCATATTTGGTAACATTGGGATCATTCATGGTGGCTTTTTCCTAGACCAAAAGGCTCTCTTCAATTATATTTACCTTTTCTATACATAATTAAGATTTATTGGATTATGGAATGTTAACAGCATACTAAAAAAAAAATCACATTAACTCTTTAGAAACTAGTAAGAAACAAATATGTGCTCACAGTGTCCGTCCATAGCCTCTCATAATCACAGCACCACTTGATGTGCAATTTTCTTGGTGCCTAGCGGGCAAATTAAATGCAAATTCGACCCAAATAACTTAAATTAAAGACACCTATGTATATTTATGTAAACTAAAATGTGTCATGTATGGTTAAAATGATTAAATACGCTTACATACATCAAATGGTTTTTAATGATAATCATTTAAAAAATATGTACAACTAATATAAAAAAAATATTAATAATAATATTTTAAAATTAAAATAATTATATATTATTAAAAAATAATTTAAAAAATCATAAAATCAAATGAAAAAAATGACGTTGTTTGTGAATAGTATTTATTCCTGCTGTACAGGGCAATGCAAAATTGTTAGCTCTTTGAATTTATATGTTTAAGCCTAAACATGGTATTTGGGAGTAAAAAAAAACATTATGCTATGTGACTCATTTTTAATTGTACTCTTTTTCTAAACACAGATGAGAATTGGGTTTTACTGGTTTGGTGGTTTATCTTTCCAACCACCGGCTGCGACTTTCTGTAATTGGGATGCTCACAAAAGAGGATCATATATTTTACATATATTTTTTTTTTTACTATATACCGGTAATTTAATTTTATTTATTTATTTATTTTTAAGATCCATCCTCATTTGGCAAGGTGAGATGGGAGTTTAAAAGCAGAAACCTTCCATCATTATTTAAAAGAGGAAACAACGCAACCTAACAACCGTAAACCAATATGACATCACTTATTATTCAACATATGGAAGGGTAACGATGGAATCATATTCACGAAAACTCTGCGGAAAACAAGATCGTCAGGGAGAAAGTCAGGATGGTTTTTGAGATCAGTCAAGAACTAGGAAGCTGTGGTAGATGAGGTTTATTTACATTCTTCTAAGGTTTGGCCTTACCGCGGTTAATGTTACTGTAGAAATAAAAAAAGCTATAGGACTTGGGTTAAACATCTGTTCTTTTAAAGAAAACCGGCTGAAACATTGAGTTTGTGTAGTTGTTATACATGGACCCTTATCAAAATGAACCATATGTATGAACCGTATAGGAAATATTTCATTAGTCCTGGTAAAATATTGAAACGGTTCATCTGAGACTAAAGCAGATATATATTGCCAAAGTTCTACCATATCTCCAAACATTCCGAGCAACCTCCTTGGGCCACCTACCAAGAGGACATTCTGGTGCACAAGGACCTTAATATGGCCACCTTCCTTTCCCTGGGCCTAGGTCCAGCTTTAAGGTCAAGTTAATAGATAAATGTAGCTGGAACCAAACCGAAAACGTTATGGGCGCAGCATAGAAGGGATAGAATGGGCAAAGCTGTTCTTCATAAGAAGTCTTCCCATGAGGTCTTATAGGCAAGGACCTCGAGGGACCTTTACGTCAATTCTGACTCTGGCCTGAGGACGCACTACACAACCAAATGAATGTAAACTAGAAGCGATTCCTCTATAAGTTCTTATAAAATATAATTACTGTGCATGGCAACGAACAAAAAGAATGAATTATAATCAGAGGGGTGTTCTTCTTATTAGATATTGTGAGAAATGATTCCTTGCCAAGGAAAACATTGACACAGACAAAGTATTCTCTGCCTTTATTTAATTATGACAATTTTGCTGTCTTTTTGCCTCATCTTGAAGAAAACCATACCACGGTACTTGCTTTATATATATATATACGGTATATACTGTATATATTATATATATATATATATATATATATATATATATATATACCTTCCATATAATACTATGTGTAAAACGCTATATGTACACCGATAACTTCTGAAATGGTTAAACGATTTACTAAGTTTTTAATCATCTGTTTTACTTGGAATAAACCAATAATGGAAAACTTGTTACAAATCAACATTCTGTATCAACAGATGGAATTTTTAAATAAAGAATTAAGCAAAAATGCATGACTCAAATCACCGCTAAAAGAGTTACCTCCAAAACATGTAGATATATATATATTTTTATTATTTGATTGCAGATAGGGCTAACGTAAACACTCTCGTCTTGGAGATCTCTGGTTGTTGCAAAATTATTATTTTCCTTGAGATTGGGTTTAACGATCGCGCGTTACGAAAACAAGCGACGGGCTTTACATTTATAACATTTACCGCAATGTTATTAACGAGAAAATGCCAGAGCGATGAATTTATCCTTTAACGTACTGATAAAACGTCTATGATATTAGGGCTATAAAGCTCCGATTGTAATTGTCAGGGTAGCAAATCATTTGCAGTGAGTGATGTTGTTAAATGCCATATGTGTACACACGCAAAAGCCACCGTGGTAGAAGCTTGGCAGGCAACGCTTGTGGAAATAGAACTCCGTCCCGCTGTAGATATATTATCTTTGAGTATTCAACAACCTCATTAACTGTCAACTGATCTACTTATTTTGGCTAAAAGCTAATAAAAAGGTTATAACCATACTTATTACTCCTGATGACTCATACGTAGGAGCGGCTGAACAAATACAACGGAGAACTTCCCAAAGTTTCTGAGCAGCTGAACATCGATTTTCTTTTCTTTCACTGTTTTTACAAACTTGGTTTACGAATTTAACATGAAGAAAAGACACAAAGTACCGATGTAAGTAAAAAAACAAAAGCTGGTATAGAAGGCTAGCGGGGGTAGGGGTGGGATTCCTCTCCGGACCTCGCAGGTATCAAGAATTTGAACCACTAATAGATTTTGGTTATTTATGTGGGGTTTTTTTACATTTTCATACTTTAGTTATTGGAGTTAGGAAATTAGACTTTTCTCTTATTTTGCTCCTCCCCCTGCCCGTCTTTACTAAAAGCAGGAAGCGTACTTAAGTACATTTTATTCCTCTAACTGAAATCAAAGGAAGTGGCAGTAGATGTTCAGCTACCCTAGCTGGGATTGAGTTGACTTGAGAGTTGTCGCTACTCCAACCGTTGACTTCAATGTTAGCGCTACAGTGCATGTGCAGGAAGCGTACCTAAGTATGCTTCCTGCTTTCAGTAGAGACAGCAAAGAGGAGGAGTTAAATTATTATTATTTATTGTTTTATATAGCACCATCAAACTCCATAGCGCTGTACAATAGGTTAAATGAGACATTTAAGGATTTCAAAGTGATGAAAATAAAAACAAACATATTTTGCACTGGACTGCCCCCATAATAGGAAATCCACATATTAAATCAGCGAAACACTTGGATCTGGCCAGAAATTGTTTCTGCTTCTTCCATTAAAGCTGCTCTATATCACAACTATCAAATCTTGTCAACAGCGCAGCTTTTTATGGGTCCTCGTGTTTTTATTTGGCGAACGAGCTCACCTGGATGTTAGATCAAAAACGGGACAAAAGAACTAGAAAACAGCTTAACAAATGTTGTTTTTTTTACACGCCTCAAGCCCAGGGACAGATGGGTAATGTAGTTCTCAGATACAGGGAAAACACAAAAAGCTCTCGGAATATTTTATGACACATTTTTGCACGCAACGACCGTTCCACGAAGCCAAAATTATCTTGAAAATGGCAGATGCGACGGGGCTATTCGTGCAATTGGCCGGCGGAGTCTTTGATTTATGGTGTACGAGATTACCCTGCGTTTCTTCTCTTTGCATTTGGCTTATTAACTAAGTATCGTACCTCATTTCAAAAAAAGATCCATTAAGATTTAAAACCTTTTCGCTTACTGGCCCATAAAATTCAGAGCGATTTCCCAGTTGTAATTTTCACGACTCAAAAGTTTCCGCGACTGAGAAACAACTGCAGATAACAAGCTGAAGCTTTAACTTACATCCAGTTACTAGCGCTACAGACTCAATGAGACCCCCAATGACAGATAAAAGCCACGGAAACTCAATAAAAACTTCCATCCAATAAATTCCAGTTATTCCAAAGGAAAATATTGATTTGTTTGCTAATTTCCAATCAATAAATATATAGGAAACAGCTTGTGGGTTTGTACATTTCTCTTCTATATACACACTACCATTCAAAAGTTTTGGGTCACTTAGCTGTTTTATTATAAGTCAAAGAAAATTTCTGGCTGTGACGTAATCACAACGACCAATCAGCCTTTTAAACTTAAACTTGGATCAGCGAACACAACGTGCCATTGGGACACAGGAGTGATGGGAGTGATAAAGAGCCATTGGAACCCAGGAGTGATGGGAGTGATAAGGCCATTGGAACCCAGGAGTGATGGGAGTGATAAAGGGCCGTTGGAACCCAGGAGTGATGAGGGAGCATTGGGAGTGATAAAGGGCCATTGGGACACAGGAGTGATGGGAGTGATAAAGGGCCATTTGGGACACAGAGTGATGGAGTGATAAAGGGCCATTGGGAACCCAGCGAGTGATGGAGAGTGATAAAGGCCATTGGGACACAGGAGCGATGGGAGTGATAAAGGGCCATTGGATACAGGAGTGATGGGAGTGATAAAGGGCCATTGGAACCGCAGGAGTGATGGAGTGAATAAGGGCCATTGGACACAGGAGTGATGGAGTGATAAAGGCCATTGGAACCCAGAGTGATGGGAGTGATAAGGCGAGGGACACAGATGATGGAGTGATAAAGGGCCATGGACACAGGAGTGAGGGAGTGATAGGGCCATTGGAACCCAGGAGTGATGGGAGTGATAAAGGGCCATTGGAACACAGGTCTGGATTCAGTAAAAAAAAAAAGTCTTCAATAATATACATCTGCCACAAAACATGTTCTCTGACCCAGTATGCGCCTTTTTGGCTTATATTATTTGTGTCGAAGATCTTGTTACAATGTTCCTGCTTATCGTTCTTCATCTATTACAGCTAATTTGAATGCTTCGTGGCCTTGGTATAAATTTTCTTTTAATGATTAAGCAAACTATGGAGATATTCGGCCAAAGATTGTCTGAATCCTGCCGGGAATTTGTTTTACAAAGTTCCCTAATTAATTTGAAGAAGTTGTGTTTAATAGAGGAGGCCAAACTGCGAGAGACTTTCATTTAAACCGGGACTGATGTTTGGATAAAATAATAACAAAAAAGAATTAATTACGTACTTATTGTTTTTATTTTCTATATTAGTAGAAATATAGAATCTGCCGGCTGATCGGCCCCACTCGGCCCCCGTCTAGTCGCCCGTTACTCCTGCTGTAAAGACTCAAACCTTAATCAGTCGTTGGTCTCGTCTTAGATTCAGGAGCCGTATGTCTATCCCATGCTTGCTTAAATCCCCTCACTGTATTAGCCTCTACCACTTCTGCTGGGAGGCTGTTCCATTCATCTACCACTCTCTCAGTAAAGTAAAGTAAAACTTCCTTACATTCTAGCTAAGCCTCTGACCCTCTAGATCAAGTGCTGCAGGATATGCCCAACGATTGGCCACATTTAAGTCAGACGGCCACTGGCCTTAAAGTACTAGTTCCACCCTATTATTAATATTTTGTTATTATTATTTATTATTATATATTATTATTTTTACTCTTCAGCTTTTATTATTACCAGGAAACTTTCATCCTGACAAAATTCTTCCCTCTTGTCGTAAAAGGAAAAAAAAAAACCCCTTCTTTTGGGAAACTAGAAAACTATGTTTTTTAAACATAACTCCAGGGGAACACGAGGGCAGCCAGAAGTAAGAGAGATCCATTTATGCGTTGCTAACAAGAAGGAAATTAGCCATCCTTCTTGCTATCCAAATTCTAATAAAAGAGATGATGAATGACAATATGTTTGGAAAGCTGAACGCAATCCATTTGTCTCAGAATGATAACAGTTTACTTAAAGATAATTACTTAAAAATAAGAAATGCTTTTTTCCCCTTTCTTCCCTTTTTTTTTATTTTGTTGTGTTTTCCATTGCAGTGAAAAATGCGTTTGCAGAACATCTTGTGACTCGAAGCTCTGGATTTATCAATCAGTGACCAAACTCAAAGGTCATAAAAAGTTCTCCAATTCTTTTCTTTTTTTCCTTCATGAGGTCTAACTCACCAGCACTACACCGACTGATTTTCCAAATGTTTATCATTAAGTCCCACCGGCAATGCTGGTTGTTACCTTCTTCTCAGACAAAAGCGAGACCTTAATAAGCACAGCATTGAGAGACCGTGCCTATTTATCCAAATGCTTGTTTAAGGTGGCTCTGAAATACGGTGTTTTTCCCCCAATTTTCATTCCATGATGTCCTAGGTAATAGATTGCTCCGCATTGTTTAAGTGTTCCCTCCATGCCTGCCCATGTTTCTTAGGAGGCTTGTTCTTGGTGGTCTTGGTTGTTGTTTAAGTGTTCCCTTCATGCCTGCCCATGTTTCTTAGGAGGCTTCTTCTTGGAGGTCTACTGGAAGAACCCTGAGGACTCTTCCACCATCAGCTCAAGATGACGTCCTAGGTAGGGTACCAATAGAGAGCTTCGCATTGTTGAAGCATTCCCTTCATGCTTGGCCATGTTTCCTACGAGGCATATTCTTGGTGGTCTACTGGAAGAAGCCTGAGGACTCTTCCACCATCAGCTCAGGATTTTCTATGTATTCTGGCAGAAAGCACCTAGATGTGACATCATACTCCTGCATTGTGAATCAATGGAGCACAAAGGAGCAGTGTATGGAGTCTCTGTCACGACAGTCCATCGTGTTAGTCTACATTGTGGTCATGTTTGAGGAGATCCTCTAATCGGAACTGGAACCCAGAAGGCATACAGACTACCTAGAAGTCTAGACATCTACAACACTATCTGTTCCTTCGGAATCACACCTTCATATAGCTGTATAGGTAATAGAACTGGATACAGTAACAAAAACAGATAGAATATAAGAGAGGGCTGACAATAGACAGCAGCCCTATTTCAAGGACATAAAGAGGAAACATCCTTTTGGAAGGAACGCTTATTCTATGTGTTTATCCAAAAGGTTTGTTTTTCCAACCATTAATCTTTATAAAAGCACCATTTTTATAGTGAGTTTTCCTTATCCTATCTGTCAGGCCGTATTTCATCTGCCTTCAAAGATTCTTTATTTGTATATTGAACAGTGAGGGGTCATTTCAATTCCCATTGGGAGAAAAAAAAGAAATCTACGAAATGTGCTGGCTGGGGGGGTTATTACTGTATACAGCGCTGGGGGTTTATTACTGTATACCGCGTTTGGTTACACATACCGGCTGGCGTTAATTACTGGTATACAGGCGCTGGGGGTTATATTACTGTACTACAGCGTTTGGAGGGTTATTTACTTTTACAACGCGCTGGCGGAGTTATATTACTGTATTATTACAGCGTTGGGGTTATTACTTACATACAACGCTGGGGCGTTAATATTACTGTTATACAGCGGCTGGGGTTTTATTGTATATACAGCGACTGGGGGTTATATTACTGTTACAGCGCTGGGGGTTATTAATGTATACAGCGCTGGGGTTTATTACTGTATACAGCACTGGAGGGGTCCATGAGACTTCCCTTTTAACTCCCACTTGTTCACGGATTTGGAGAATTAACCTCTCATTTACTCCAATCATTGATCCCAGCTGACATCCAATTTCACTACAAATGCATAGAAATAACAAAAAAAAATAAACCAAAATCCTTTAATTTAAATTAAGTTTCTGCCGTAATTCCGTGTATTTTGTGTAAATCCCAATCTGTCAGAGGGTGATTTCTAATCTCATACGGTGCCTGCCGAGGTACGGATCGCTTCCGCTGGCCGCGTGCATTCAGCCCGCAGTTACACAGCTGTAATAACCCGAGATTGTCTTCCACGCAGGCAGGAAAACATTTCTAATAAACTCACTGGCACCAAACCCACGTTTTCTAAACCATGAATTAAAGCACCTTAAGAATGGATTTTCTTTCTTTTTCCTCTAAATGTAGAACAAACGTAAAATAACTGAATCTGACACCGACAAGAGCGAGGGCTGACGTCTGCTAAACTTTTACACATTCAGAGGAAACAGAATGGAATTTTGCTGAAAATAACCTATTTTGTGACCTATAAGTATATATTAATCTGACAAATGATGAAATTATTAACCCATTTGCAGATATCAATGATGAAGTCTTGATGAGAGCCCCCTCCTTATTCCCGTTTTAATACCCCCCATCTTGAATCAGCTGATCTGCGGCAGGAAAGATCTCCCATTAAATAAAATGGGAATGTTTTCTTGGAACATGGGGGTTCTCGTCAGACCCCATGGAACTCTGGCCCTAGCCAAATCCGGGGCTGTCTGGCAAACCAATATGGCGGCCAAACCAATCTTCTGCAAGCCAAGGTGCAAGGGGACGGGGAAAGATGCAAAATCCCTCCATACATGAAAATAATTTAAAGGGTCCTTCGGCCACCGTATGCGTTATGTGATGGGTTAACTACTGATGCAAAACATGAGGTCTGTAAAGTTATTCAAAGAAATGGAAGTCGTGGAGGAAAAAAAAGGTTCTGTAAGATTCGGGGATAACGCAGAGGAAACTGTCTGATGTGAAAAAAAAAAGAACTAGCGTTATCTCGGATAATATCTAACAGAGGGTGTCCTAAACTTCAACTCTGACATGTGAAGCTTTGGACAGGAATCCATGCTCTTAATATTTATGACTTCATTTCTCTCCCACTAGGACGCTATTTTTTACCATTGTCAATGTTATTTTTTGAAACAAAAAATATGGGTCAAGAACAAGTAAAACATCTGAGAAGACAGGGAGCAGTAGGAAGAGTTAATAACATATTTCCAGAAATGCAGAGCGATCCCGAAAGCGATTGTCGTTAAAGTCAGCGTTTGGCCATGAGATCAGGGTAACAGTGACATAAAACAGTAATTAATTAATTAAAGGAACTGCGATCCTTTTACTCACCATATCTCATTTGATAGGGAAAATGTTTAATGGAGTAATGTAGCCGTTTAATGTAACTTAATTGCAAAAGGGTTTCTAACGATCAGTTAGCCTTTTACACTTAAACTGAGATCAGCGAACACAACGTGCCATTGGAACACAGGAGTGATGGGAGTGATAAAGGGCCATTGGAACACAGGAGTGATGGGAGTGATAAAGGGCCACTGGAATACAGGAGTGTGATGGGAGTGATAAAGGGCCATTGGGACACAGGAGCGATGGGAGTGATAAAGGGCCTCTGTTCGACTATGAAGAGATTCCATTAAAATCATCAGTTTCCAGCTACAATAGTCATGTACAACATTAACCCCGTCTGCGCTGGGTTTCTGATCCATTTCATGCTATCTTAATAGACAAAATCGGCTTTTCTTTTTTAAAAAAACAAGGATATTTCTAAGCGACCCCAAACTTTTGAAGTGTAGGGTACATATGGTTAAATTCGCCGGCTTCCAGTTGGTTGAAATGGATAAATGAATTGAGGACGTGGCCTTTTAACCATTTGTATCTGGTAAAAAAGGTGACGATCAGACGGTGGCCCCACTAACAGTTGGTCAGCAAACATAGATTTTTTCTTTATGAATGTGTGGATTGTTGATGATGTAGCGGAAATACTGAACATTATTTAAGAACAAAAATGTGTATTTAGAGTGACTTTTTACCTCTACCTAGAAATCCTCCGCACCTGATCGCCTGCGGGCTTGACTTTTTGCATATTCTAATGCAGCCAACATTTTTGCCTCTGCAAATATTTTGTAGAACTTTTCCTCTATGACGCACGTTCTTACCTTTGATTGGCGTCGCTTCGGAAAATGTACACATCAAACCCAAAGCCATTGAAATCGCACCGAATCGAGGGGGGCCAGACCGATCGGCTGATATTTAGAGAGTGGTGATTGTCGCATTGGGTAAAACATTTTCGATGAACGAAAAACATTACATCGTTAATGGAAAAATGCTTCATGTTAATTATCTCTATCACAGACCATTAAAACCGGCTCAATAAAAATAATACAAATAAACGATGATACCAAAAAAAAATAATTTTAAAATATATAAAGTTATTGGATGATTCTTATTGAAAACACGTTGGGGAATTAAATTATGAAATCAACTTTTTTTGACTTCTGTCATTTTTCAAATGTAGATAGCAAGTTGTTTTGAAAAATATTTTCTGGAATATTAATAAAACATTTTATTTTATTAATATATAAGCAAATGTGCTTTTTTTGAATATACTAATGCTATTATTAAACCTCCTAAATTTCCCTTTTTAGGTTGGAAAATCCCTCTTTTGAGGTCCTTCTTTTTTCACTGATTCCCCTCTTTCTTCGTCTGATGCCCCTGTTTTCTATGAGCTCATAATGTTTGCTGGGTATGAGGGTATCGTAGGGTTCTACGGTGGTTGAAGCCAAGGGCAACTGTGGCTTGTGACAAATATGTTAGATGAGGTGGCCATTGGTGCTTCTAGAGCCGCGCTGGGCCAAGTCAGACTTGTGATCCGCGCATGAGCCGATCTGGACTCCCTTCGCTGAAATATACTAAGTTTGAGACAGCATGGCTGCACCTCTTCTTAACTCTTTATAAGCCGAGCCAGTGTTGGGTTGAGCGAGGTATGGAGCTCACCCATCTCTACAAAGATATCATGGAAACTGCACAGCCTGGAACAACTGCTTTTAAATAGTTTTTTTTATTGATTTATTGTTTTTTTTCTTCTTCAAATAATTAGCTTTTTTAAACTACTGTCCGATTCGGACGCAGATCGCAGAGTCAAACCTGAGCGCTGAAACCTGTTGGAATTTTCGCAGCCTGACGCGTAAATCAATGGAGGGAAATCATTTTTCCGCACTAAATCACTCAGGTTTGTAAATGTTTCATTGTTTGCCTGTTGAGGTGTGAATGAAGTAATGGTCCTTCTCATGCACTTCATTTGTCTCGGCGGCTGACAACTTCGCTTAGACACATTGTAATGTTCTGTATAAACCCTGTCATCCCACCATCTGAAAACAGGCGGCTTCCTCTGGGAAACCAAAATCTATCGCCCCGGAGAAGCCGGCAAATCACGGCGTCTGAACACCTAACCAACTTACCCCGCCGGGTACCCTGTAGGTCACATGTATCGCATATTGTGGCATAAATGGCTTTAATACATAGAAAATAAAGATAAATTTATCGTTCGGGAATGGATTTCATCA
>VKOC01022806.1:0-2500 GCA_009364415.1 Spea multiplicata
TTACATAAGTTATGGTGGGTAAAGGTGATGGAAACCCCTTCCACTATAATTTAGGGGTATGTAGAAGCATTATTAATCACTCATCTACAGACACCAGAAGGCTTGTTTTTTCCCTCAGAAATCTCATGGTGCTGCCACAACCACAAGGGATTCTGGGTAGGCACATGCAAATAAGGTTAACAATTATCACCTTTGCCTCTATATCCACTTTATACAAGTGGATATAGAGGCAATAGTTGAAATTGTTAACCTTATTGCATGTGGCCAACCAGAATCCCATAAAGGGATTAAAAAAAAAAACAAAAAAAAAACTAAACATTTTAATTTAAAAAAAAACAAACAAAACAAAATAGCACATGTTTAAAAAGCATAAAAAAAAAAAAAAGATTAAAAACAGTGTAAAAAAGAAAGTCAGGCCCACAGAGCCATAATGTCCTCTCTCCTATTCAAGAGGTAACTGTGAAGGTGGTTGTTGATTTTGTAGGAAACAGAAATAATAACTACATTGGTTGGAATAATTTCTTAAATAAAATTAATGTAAATTATAATAAAATTATTTTTTTAATTAGTGTTAAAAATTATTTATAGATTGCAATTATATTGTCATTGAGGTTGCCCTTTAATAAAGCAACCTTCCCGCTGTTACTTTCTGGCCCGAGCTGACCCCTGTTTGGTACCGAACCAACATTTCCGGTTTTACCGCCGCCATTTAATTAATTGACATTGAATTTGTGTACAAATCAAGGCCTGGACTGGCCACGTGGCACACAGAGCAAATGCCCGGTGGGCCAGTGGCTGGATATGCTACATGAGCATAAAAACACACTGACATAAGTGCCGCCACCGACAGGATATGCCGGGCCGCACCTACATCATCAGGTGGCCGCTGGCCTTAAAGTGCCAGCGCCGCCACCGTCATCTCTGGTCTGGCCATGTAAGAATCAACTGTTTTCTCCCAGCTATTAAACTCTATAACTCTATAATTTGAGTCTCAAACAATATGGATTGGGAGGAAGAGAGGGATCTAAGCTGACAGAGACTTCTATCTCTGTTGACCAACAGCTACCACCCAGGATCTGCCTCCGCATCCATACCCTTCCCCTACAGGGGGCGAGATAAGGAACAAGCAGTGGTGGTGGGGGGTGCAGAATATTTACAGCACAGGCCCCTCGCTTACCTGCCAGCTGGGGATGCTTACATGTTTGAAGAGTAAATAATATTATTTGGCAGTTTGACAAGGACATCAATGTAAAGTTACGTTAAAAAAAACACCTGTGGTTATTCCCACTTCTACATTTGCAGTTATTTATTTTTTGCTTTCATTACTGGGAAAGTTACACAACGGGGTAGAACGTTCTGGTTTTGCGCAGTTTTCTGCCCTTTCAATGAATCCGGTTTACGTTATTGGCAGGTCTCACAGGGCTTCGGCAAACCTCATATCCAGAGATATTTTCTGTTCTATGCTTCAGTGAGGAAAAACATCAAGTATTGTTATTTTATAGGTTTTTTTTCTACATTTTTGGTGCCGACGTGAGGTATCTGTGCTTGAAGACAACGCATAACTCCTAAGTGTCCCTGTTTAGAAAAGCCAGTCTCTCCTTGGGTCCCAAATTCCAGTGTCCTCCTTTCCTCCATTGATGTCCCTCTTTCCTCCCCTGATGTGTATGCACAGCATTTTTTCTGCTCACGTAAAGCATGTCTGGGTATATCCAGCTACTGGCCACACGCCAGGTGAGAATGTGGTGATGTTGGGTAGCAACCCAGCAGGCATTTCCGGGCACCAAGGATTTAATATACGTTCTTCTACCTCCTACAGTCAAGTGAATCCAAGTCAAATCTAGACAAGGGCAATTGTGAGTTGGCAATGGTGAATCAGTGGTCTGACTATTGCAAACTCACTTTTTAGGGCTGTAGAACCCTGCGATACCCTCATACCCAGCAAACATTCTGAGCTCCTACAAAAGAGGGGCATCAGGGGAGGAAAGAGGGGCATCAGGGGAGGAAAGAGGGGAATCAGGGGAGGAAAGAGGGGCATCTGGGATTTGGGTCCAAAGAGGGAGATGATCTTTCTGTTCTGCTGTCCCCAACAAACTGTGAGATGATCTCTTCCTCCTCCTTCCCCTATCTCATTCCGAGCTGTTCAAGCTGTTCAGCCCCGAGGATTTTTTGGCAGGTGTTCCTTTGCTCTGTGACGCTGTGTACTCGATGCACAAAAATACACAGCCGAGTCTCCTCTCTGTGCTTTCTGCAGATAAAGAGTGGAATTCCGCACGTGTCTTCTTCTGATGGACCATCTGTCTTTAAAGTCCGGTTCCATATCTTCAGAACCCTCATTTACGGAATACACCATGAGCTTCAGTCCCTCTCCCGGTTTCTGCCGGTACCAGAGCATGTTGTAGTAGCTATCATCATTGTGTCTGCAGTGAAGTATCACCTCTTTATCGGCGTGGAGTACTAATAACGTGGGCTCTTGAATAACTTCAATCCCGTAGCAGAGACC
>VKOC01022806.1:5000-36490 GCA_009364415.1 Spea multiplicata
AAATAAATAAAAATAATAAAAAAAAATCTTGTATCAAAAAAGAGTACAAAATAGTTAAAAATCACTTCTTAACTTTTCAGGTGACATATGCAAAAAGACTAAACCCAGAAGTAGAATACAGAATATTTTTTATTTTAATATTTCATTTTTTTTAATGTCGCTCAATTGGTAGGAATATCATATGGAAAATTAAAAGCGTACAAAAACCCAGACTCCCCGTTTAATATGTGTGGTTCTTGTTTTTTGTTTGTTTTTTTTTGCCATTCTTCACATCCCCGAGCACCCCGGATATTACTTATACTCACATGGAAGGCTAATCAAAGCCAAAAGCAGTGGAAATGTCACAAACATTTTACGAATGAGAATTCCGGTGGTCAGTCTCCGAAAACAATTATGGTCATCGGAAGAAAAAAAAAAAAGAAAACCAAAAATCATATTCCAAAAAGTGTCTAAAAACAAACTTTCTCTTGTATATAGTGTGCTGTCAATGGAGTTATGCCTATTGATTCATTTATATGCCTACTGCATCTGATCCTCCAGCCTGCTAGGTTTATGCGATCGGTTCTGGCAGATATGAGGTTAATCAGCAAACCTTCTATATTTCGGAGACGCCCTCCGGTTTCCGACTTCCTCGTATATTCAAGAAACGTTCTGTTTTATATGTTATAGAATAACTGCCTCTGTTCCACCTGCAAAATTTTAATATTTTTGTAAATATTAAAAAAAAATTTTTTTAGGCATTACCAAAAATATGACATTTTTTGGATATTTTTTAGTTACATATGTAGCCATGGACAGCTGGATAAATTCTATGTAAATGCATTTCCAATATATTTTTTTAAATTCAGATGTGACTAGACAAGATGAATTTATTAAAGAAGTTATTAAAATTAAAAAAACAAATGATAGGAAATGTAATTTTTATTTAAAAAAATAAATAAATAAGAAACAGTTTCCACGGAATCCCATATCTAGCAGAGATTCTTTCTAAATGGATATCCAAACATAAACCTCTGATAATTAAACTGTAAATAAAGTTCATTTAATTGATCACCTTTTTGATGCAGAATTTGGGTTTGATTAAGATTAACCCATTAATGTCTCCCTTTAATAAGTTCAGCCCATCTGTACAATTTATATTTTTTGATCAACATGCGACAAAGCTCATTAGAGTCTGGAGGCCAGAATGGAAAACCGGCAGATCGGCCCCCATCCGGCCCCAATCTAGTCGCCCACTTTTTCTGCTGTAAAGACTCAAACCTTAATCAGTCGTTGGTCTCGTCTTAGATTCAGGAGCCGTATGTCTGTCCCATGCATGTTTTACCCTCTACCACTTCAGCTGGGATGCTCTCCCACTTCCCTACCACTCTTTCAGCAAAGTAAAACTTTCTCACATTCCATCTAAACCATTGAGTAATGAAGCGGCGCAGGTGTTTAGGAGATGTCCGTAAATTGTAATGCAGGGTTTGTGGAACGTCACCCCCTGCAGGTGACTATAGAGAATGACACTCGTTATTGATTTAGATCTGTAGTTGGCGCTGATCCGGGGCTCCAGCTTTGTGCTTGGCGCTGCCCCGAAATATCTGACTGTGTTTTCTGACTGCGCAGAAGTACACTGCCGAATCCACCATCTGTGGCAGCGACAATTCAAGGGTGGAATTCACGATATGAGGTCTTTTAAAAAGCCATAATTTAAACCCTTCTTCCATATCGTCTGCCTTATTACTCTCAGTGTTGGTGTTTGTTGAGTATACCATCAGCTTCAAACCCTCTCCGGGTTTTTGTTGGTACCAGAACATCTCAAAATAGCTGGGGTCGGTGTGGTGGCAGCGAAGCGTCACAGCAGTCCCATCCTGAGTTATCAGGAGTCTGGGAGTTTGCTGCACCTCTACTCCAAGACACCAACCTGTAGAAAAAAAAACAGAAAACGCACAAATAAATGATTTAAGTAATAGAAAAATGGCCAAATAATAAATGATTCCCATCTTATCAACACTGTTAAAAAAAAAACTGTTCAGCTGTTAAATAAAATATTTAATAAAAAGCAAAATAAAGGATTTAAAAAAAAAAATAAAATTATTATTCCTCTTTCTCGGTGCCTGTGACGTCCGTAATACCTCCAATAAACTTTCACAAAGCATCTAATTCTCTGATTTGGGGTTATTAATTGCGTTCTAATATTTACTCCCGAAATTGGATCGGTGCCCCTCAAAACAGCTGGACCCAGGGCACTGCCCCCCCGATATCTCTTAAATGGAAGGAAGGTCAGAATCGCAAGTAGCCAAATCTCCATCCGACTCCCGAGGTTCAGCCTCCTGAAACGGTTAAAAGAAAATCAAGATCGATAGATGTAGAAACATAGACTCTGCCAGCAGATCGGCCCCCATCCGGCCCCCGAGTAGTCACGCGTTTCTCCTGCTGTAAAGACTCAAACCTTAATCAGATGTTGGTCTCGTCTTAGATTCAGGAGCCGTATGTCTATCCCATACGTGTACCACTTCTGCTGGGAGTCTGTTTCACTCATATACCACCCCCTCAGTAAAGTATTACTTCCTTGCATCACATCTATAAGTATATAATGAAATGCAGAGTTATTCTTTCTGTTGACGCGATGCTCTGCAGTATAGCTATTCCATCCCCTTTGAATCCCACCGTCCGGCCCTCGCCATGGGATCCGTTCTGGCAGGGGTGAAGTTAATCGGCGGGTGTCCTGCGTAGACGTCCTGCGGTTTCCGGCTTCCTCTTACATTCAGGAAGTTTCCTCTCTTACAGACGTCTCTCCAACTCACAAAGCAGTTTGTCAAAAGGTGTTTTCTTAATGTTTTTAAAACTTTGTCACATGTGAATATATCTCAGCAATGCACGTACCACTGGAACTAAATAAACTATGCATTATACAGGGCCATATAATCTTTACATTGTTTTTTTTTTTTTTAATGAGAGGGTAGTAAATACACGGAACAGCCTCCCAGCAGAAGTGGTAGAGGGTAATACAGTGAGGGTATTAAACATGCATGGGACAGACATACGGCCCCTTAATCTAAGACGAGACCAGCGACTGATTAAGGTTTGAGTCTTTAGAGCAGGAGAAGCGGGCAACTAGATGGGGGCCGAAAGGGGCCGATCTGCCCATTTCTATATTTGTCTATTGGTAACCAGCGCCCCCTGCAGGTCTGTGAATAGCTGTATCACGACACCGCCCCCCCCTGAGCTGTCCTTGTGATTGGTGCTGAACCCTGCTGCAGGTTTTGTGCTTGGTGCTGCCCCTCGGTGCGTTGCTGTGCTTACTGACGGCGCAGAAGTAGACGGCCGAGTCTGCCGCCTGAACCCGGGACAGGGCGAGGGTGGAATTCCGGATATCTGTTCTCTTAAAATCCCACGACTTAAATCCATCTTCCCTTTCATCACTCTTAGAGTTTTCCTCGGTGGAATAGACCATGAGCTTCAATCCCTCTCCGCTCTTTTGTTGGTACCAGAGCATGACATAGTAGCTGATGTCATCGTGATGACACCGAAGCTCCACGGGGTTCCCGGCCTGAACTAGAATGAGTTTGTGAACCTGTTCCACCTGAACCCCAAAGACCAGGTCTGAAAGAAAGAGGACAAAAAGGAGTAAGTTTGCTGCTGGATTCTTCTCTACTACTACTGTGGAGTCAACGGAGGTTCAGCTCAAGTCTTAAGCCAAAAGCTGAAGGACATCAGTTCGTTCTCCATGTGACCTACTCGTTAATATTAATTGTTTCCGCCTAAAAAATGTTACTCTCATTTTAATCAATGATCCTCAGACTCAGGTCCTTGACTCAAGGATCCAACTCCCAGAATATGAACCCCACTTACTCGGCAGGACGACCAGAACCAACAATCCCCATATCTCTCCCATGTAGACCACAAGCTTCGGCTGCCTGGAATGAGAAGCAGCGCCAGTTATAAAGTGGACTTATGAGCCCTTCTACCAAAGTCAGTCTCTCCGAGGCTCCTTCGTTTTATCGAGTCTTTGCCCAAGAACGTCTTATTTTAAATGCTGAGAGATCCAGACAAGTCCCTACGTCCTGCGGCCCCCGTCTCTATACTTGTCACCCATAACCCTGTCTGATCAACGTTCTCACAGTTAAACCGCACGCCCCGAGGTTTTATAGAAGTCCTGAGGTTCTCCACTTCCTGCCATGTGCAGATTCTTCTCAGATGACTATATTTTAGAGCAACCGCCTCTGGATGACAGATATACCCCCCCCCCAACATTTCAGGTGTCCAAATGGTGACACCTTTGTTGAGGGCTGCCCACCATACTACTACTCCACTTCGGAGCATCATGAGGTGGCCACATCTGGGGACAACAGAGGTCTCCGCAACGGGACCGGGACCCCCATTTCCTACAAAAGCAGAACAGTGAGGCAGCTACGTGGGGCTGTGCCTGAAAATTGGGACTGTGTAGGGAAAAACGTGACACTTGGGAGGTTTGATTAATTTACTAAACCACCATGGGAATAAAAACAACATTTAATCGAAACATTGAAAGGGATTTAATATAATAAAGTTTGTTTCAAAGGAGGAGAAAAGTTACAACAAGAGACCAGAATCTAACACTAGAGGGTCAGATGGAATTTAAGGAAGTTTTACTTTGCTGAGAGGGTGGTGGATAAGCGGAACAGCCTCCCAGCAGAAGTGGTAGAGGGTAAAACAGTGAGGGGATTAAACATGCATGGGACAGGCATACGGCTCCTGAATCTAAGACGAGACCAACGACTGATTAAGGTTTGAGTCTTTACAGCAAGAGAAACAAGTGACTAGACGGGGGCCGAATGGGGCCGATCTGCCGGCAGGTTCTACGTTCTTATACCAGACGCAAGCTTTACTCCTGGAGATGACAGTGAAGCGAAAATAAAAAATTAGAGGCACGGCGCCCCCTGCAGCATTTCTATCGCATTTCATGTCCTCACTGATGACTTCCATTGCTGATGTTTTGTGTTGGCCGTCGCTCAGAGTTCTATGGCTGTGTAAACTAGCTGCGCAGAAATACACGGCCGAGTCCTCAGGCGTCAACCCAGCTTTCCTTCCAAGAACAGAGTCCTCGTTGCGTCTTCTGTCCATTGTCCAGGAGTCCCTGAAATCTTTCTCCACCGTAGAATCTCCTGCCGCTACCGATATGGCAATGAGCACCAGTCCCTTTCCCCGTTTCTGTTGGTACCAGAGCATGTTGTAGCTGCCGTCACCGGTATGCTTGCAGGAGATGTTCACCCGCGATCCGGAACGCAGCACAAATCCTTTATCCTGGGTGACCACGATGCCACGGGACAGACCTACGAAAGGGAAAGGATGACATCAAAAAACCAATCCAAGGTGATAGCTTGGTGACCTTCACCCGCCTCACATGTGTCCTTCGCATCACCTGAGTCTTCTACTTACTTGACAAAGCATTCAGGACAAATATCACGGGCAGCAGCGTCTTCATCACAAAGCTGGAATTTTCTGTTAATAAAAGATAAAGGTTCTTCTTATACTCAGATACAGGAAATAATCAACAATAAGCACCTTCTAGGACGTTGGGTTTTTCATGTTTTTTTTTATATTTTTGTGGTATTTTTGTGGTTGTAACGTTACTCCTAGTTGGTTCGTTATGTTGTGATAGTGAGCGATCTACAGATAACTATCTTGATGTCTCGTTCCCAGGAGCTCTCGCTCCTTCCCAGGTTGCCCCTCTATTAACTGTTACTTCCCCTTGAAAGGTCTTCTCCAGTAATTGCCACCGCCTCTCCAGACATCTCGTCCCGGTACAGACTGCTGATCACACGCACATCCGCTCTTTGTCTCTTACCCAATAACTGACACTCTCTTTGGGTTCCTCCTTAATATAAGAACGTTGTCTTTTAGTTGAAGTTGATACTTTTATGGGGCCAACATTGTTTCCATTTGAAGAAGAAACATCTGGGCTCAAAAATGACTATACCCACTTTTCTCTGTTTGGGGGAAATCTGATGGAGTTGGAGCTTTTCTTCTCTCCCACGTTATTTACTAGGGGTTTTGATATTTGTTCTGTGCGCCTAATAATTTGTCTTGTAATTGATTTACCCATCCTGATTTATAATGAAGTGGTAAAGATGACAGCGCCCCCTACAGTATGGTATCAGCCTCTGCTACGGACTGCCAAAGGGGTTAATTCACTAAAAAAAGGTTTGTAAATTAGGATTAAACTCAGTTTACGACTCAAAGTCACCAAACATGGATGTAATGCGTGTGACTTTTTTATGAGTTGCAGGCGAGGTCATACGAATTAACTTACAACTCGCATATTATTCCTTTTTCCATTTACATCATTTTATATTTATTTAAGCACAAAGTACAAAGGAAGGCTGGCATGCACCCCCTTCTTCCTCCTCCTCGAGTATGGTAGGGTAAGGGTTAATTTAAAAAATCTGGAAAATCTAATAAAACGTGTTCAGAGAGAGAGAGAGACTCTCAGGGGATACTGGAAATGTATTTAAATATTCATTCAATACCTCTTTTGTTAACCCCCTTAAGGACAATAGGCGGTCCCTAAACCCATTGAAAACCATGCATTCTGAGCCCATACATGTACGGGCTTTGTCATTAAGGGGTTAATGAATATTATTTCGGGGTTGTGACGGTTCATACTGTAAATAGTTATTATAACGAAAACAAATGAAAAAGGTTTCTTAAAAGTTTATTAAAAACACTGTGTGAATACTTTTATATGCATTCTTTAAAATGTATTTTTTTTAAAAGGAGAAGCTGCAGCTCCCAGGCTCATTGGGAGTACTTTCTGTGCATGCGCATCAGGGTCTGGTTAAACCCCACCCCAGAAACTTTCCACAAGCCAGCTCTGGAGCTGAATGGCGATTGGTATATGACATGTCAGGTGATGTGTTGACATCTCCTGGGTGGCACACAGCTGGGGGGGGGAGGGGCAAATACGGCACACATGGGGTATTCTGCATCGTTCAATGCATTTGCAAATGGGCTACTACATAAATTTTAAGGGACCGCTCAGCTGTAATTAGAGTGCGTATGATGGTTGCAGTGTGTGGTTCACAAAGTATGCCCCCTGCAGGTCCATCTGATTACTGCGTCTTCTCCGGCTGTGGCTCGGAGTGCTGAGGTTTTGTGCCAGACATTTCCTTGGCATGCGCGTCTGTGTGAACTCGCTGCGCAGAAATACACAGCTGCGTCCTGTAGCCGGGATGATTTCAGGCGCAGCACTGAATTATGGACGTCACTTCTCTCGATTTCCCAGGATTTTCCGTAGTCGCCCTCCATCGCGTTATTTTTCCTAACATCTGCTAACCAGACCATGAGCTTCATACCTTCTTCTGGTTTGTGCTGGTACCAAAACATGTTCACATAGGTGGCATCATCTTGGTGACAAGTCATCTCGGTGGAGTCGCCGACCGTCACCAAAAGATGCTTTTGATGTTGGGTGATGACCACTCCTGAGCCCAGACCTGGAGGAGACGGTTAGAAGATAAGTTGGAACGCAAACCCAATGAAGGTAGATCTATCATCCCACCTACAACACAGAAATAAAAAATGACTATTTATTCTACGCTCAATCCACTAAACAAACCACAAGACTGACCATCTATGTAACCATAACCGCCATGTCTTACATGGAAAGATGGCCAGGACAACCAGCAGCTCCCAAACCTTCATCTTCGCATCAACCAAGGCTTTGAATTTTTAATTTTTTCGCAGTAAGATGAAAGGTAAGCGACAAACGCGCAACATTCTATTTGAGAATAATGAGAATAATCAAACTGATTCCCAGCATCCAACCAGCATCGTTGTCTACCAAGTCTTCTGCCTCCTAGTGTGAAAGTCCCGTGGGCGCATGCTTCCATTTATTGCCTCAACTCCACCCATTTTCTTTAAGTATTTTCTTTGGCTTTATGTGTCAGGTGACCTTTAATATGTGTGTATATATATATATATATATATTATATATATAGATTGATGTGATAAAATAGATTCTATGCCCACACTAGAAGTTCATTGGATTAATTTAAATCATTCCATATAATATCAGCTTTTACCATTCTCTCCATCTATATATGACCTGTGCTGCTCAAAAAGGGTCTTCCTTGGTCTGCTACTGACCTACAGGACACATAGGTCTCCTTTCCTATAATGTGTGGTGTTGCTAAAACCATGCATTATTTTCACTTGGCTTTGATGGCCCAAACCAGGGCCAGACTGGGGGATAGCAAAATGGTCCTGGCACTTTAAGGCCAGCGGCTGCCTTTTGTCATGAGTGCGGCCAATGGCTGGATATGAGAAGCCACTCGTTAAGGTTTTATCCTCACATAGCGTGCGGTTTATCCGGCCAATGGCTGCACACCCCAGTACTCAATCTGCTGCTGGAGCGGCATTGGGTGCTGCCAGCCGACAGCCTACCGGGCATTTGTACGGCAAGCCAGATGACCGGTCCAGGCCTAGCCAGCACCAATGGTTTTTAGCTACAAGATGACTCAAGAATGCACATTAACCATTGAGTACAGGATACATTATGTAGGCTCAGCCAAGTCATTTGGAGTTTATTCACTAAAAAGGTGCTGGGCAGGAGAGTTTGCAGCAGAGTTAAAGTTTCATCCTGATGACTTAACATTATGATAGATCAACCCTATTGGGCTTCTGCTCTAAGAACAGAGAGATTTGGCTTGGAGAGACCTTTATAGCGAGAATTTAGGGAGTTGAAACCCCAATTCTTGTACAAACTCTCCTGCCAACTCATTGGTTCTTCTCGTGCGGATATTACAGAGGGAAACGGCAGAAACGGCATTTATCGCTTTATGTCTGTAACGCTGGTTTTATGGGAGGCTGATACCTCGGGGTCTGGCTGGGTTCCTAATAAAGAGGCAGAAGATAGCGTGTGTGTGTGTGTGGACCGTAGGCACACAGCCTTCCCACAACAAAAGCACAGATGTCATGGATATCTTCCAACTTAACCAAAGGGAAGACCTTATTCTCAAAGCCTTGCGATAAAATGGGTTTGTTCCGACGGATTAATAGCGCCACCTGCTGGTGTCCTCCGGAAGTGTCTCCTCTGCCCCGGTTTTCTGCTAGCCATGACCCTACTGTTTGTTACTGTGGACTAACGGCGCAGTAATACACGGAAGAATCCTCGGCCTCCAGTTTGCCCGCCGTCAGTTGCGACTCGAGAATTTCTGGCCTCTCTATTGCCCAGTTTTTCTTTTTTATGTCCTCGTCTTCCATCACATATTTACCCTGTTCTGCAGAGTAACCGATGACCGTAATGGCCTGTCCAGCCCTGTGCCGGTACCAAAATAAGGTTATGTAGGATGAATCGTTGTAGCTGCAGGTAATTGCGGCCGGATAGCCTTCAGGGATTATCAGGAGTTTCTTCTGAATAACGCTTACCGAGGCCCCGTGGCCCCAGCCTGTAGAAGAACAATGCAAAAAAGAGAACGTTTTAGCCCAAAATTAGGACGTTAATTTCAACACTTGGTTTCACGCGTCCTTCAACCCAGCGGCTCCTAACGCTAAACTAACTCTACTGACCCTTTTTGTGTCTTTTGGGGTGTCAACAATTCAAAATGGCTCTTTAAGAAGACAACAAAATAATTGTGGGTTCCTGGATAGCTTAGAAAGACCTCCGCCGGGTCAAATCTCATCCTTTGATTCTTTGTATCAACCCAGACAATGGTTCTGGACTTACGTAGAAGAAAGCATTGGATGAGAAAAAGCTGCAGGAACCTTATCATTCTCAAGTGGCCCGATCCACGGGGATTCTAAAATGTTTCAATCTCTTCATTCTGTCTGTAATATTGTTGCTGTTGCTGTTGGCTCGCGGCTTCCTGTTAGCTCACGCTATTTCCTCCCCGGCTGCCGACTGCTTTGCGGTTTGCTGGATAAAACCCTTTGAAAACAATGCATTTTGAGCCCGTACATGTACGGGCTTTGTCATTAAGGGGTTAAAGCATTTTATTTCTGCAGAAGAACAGTTCAAATTAGAACCTCCAAAAAAAAATGAAATGCTGACTCGGCCGTCCCATTTACTTTTGCATTAATAAAGTTTTTTTTACATTTTTTTTCTTGCATTAAAAACCATTTTGTGTCATTTTTCATGTTAAAATTACCGGTATTCTATTTTTCACATAATATAATGATTTTGGACAGGTGCAGGTTTGTCATATGTATGTGCCTCGTCTCCATTATCTCGAGAAACGATAAGAAAAAAATGCTGATTTTTGGTAAACTATGGAATGGGACTCCCTATTAGCTAGGGAAGGGTTAATGGCCGCTGACTTTCTCTCACTTTTAAATAAATAATCTCGGGGGGCACAACTATATCCCCTGTTGGAGATGGGGGCAGCATAGGTGACTCCTGTGCTCCCGTTGTGTTTTCTTTAATTATTATTATTACTTTTAACCCTTTATTTCACAAGAATGTGGGGTGAGGCATGGGATGAGTTCTGTGCTTTTTCCCCCCTATATTTTAACCCTGGAAATATGGTGAGGAAGGGTTTAAGGGTTTGCTGGTGGGGTAATTGCTGACTCGTATATCATCTCGTATCTGCACGGGCAGATATGAATACGGTGGCATTAACCCCTGCTGAGAACCAATCATGCAGAGACTGGCCAAGAAAGATCTTGTAGAAGAAGCTCTCCCTCCAGCCCACGCTTTAGAGGAACACGCTAAGATGGTTGTCTCGGGCACCCAGCACCCCTATAACTGAGGAGCTCACGTGTTGCGTGACCCCGTAGTAGGGGAGCAGCTCACACAGAGAGTGAATCAAGCCTAGACTCCTCATTCTTTCACTCAAGCTGGGACTCACCACTGAGTGATTAAACCCCCAGACTGTGAAGATCCTTCTCATTCTTGGGCACAAGGTGGGGTTACAGTTTCTGTACAGCCTCCGCACACTGTCATCACACCGTGTATGCTGCTGGCACAGTAATAAGCGGCTCCGTCCTCCACCGAGACGCCCATAACGGTCAAATGGCTTTTCTGAGCACTTTCGGGGTAAATCGTTACTTTATTCTCAAACTCCCGTTCCAAATTAGGTTTGTCCATGCTGTAGGTGCAGCCGATTAATTTAAGCTCCTGTCCCTTCGCCTGACGGTACCAGCATTTGCTGAGATAGCTGGGCTCGCTGTGTTCACATCGAAGAGTCGCATTGTCCCCGGGATGAGACAGCTGGAGTTTAGGTATCTGGATAACGTCGGCAGTGAGACAGCCTGCAGAGAGGAGAGAGTTAATACATTTCAGGGGGGTTGGGTACATAATAAAAATGTTTTATTGCATCGATTTAACTTAAATTATCAGATTATGTGAGCGTTACAATACGCAGACACGCGCTGACACAAAGTAACAGGGCAGAAAATCAGGCGCTCACATTGCAGCCAGAACCCCGCAAGAGACAGACACAGAATGTGCTTCATCTTCAAATAGGCAGAGAACGACTGAAATACGGTGGCAAGACAGGAAAGAGTAACAGGTAACAGGAAATGACATCATTACTGACGTCGTCCAACGTAACGATGATCGTTAACCTTTATAAACAAGCTTTAACTTATCCCAATGGACTAAAATCAAAAGTAAAATTTTAGGTTTTATAGTGGGAAGAAAGCTGGATGGGTCAGCTGACCTTCGACATTATTTTACATATTATTTTTTTTTTTAATGAATCATTTATTTTTAATACATCATAATCAGGGGTTTTATTAGGTTAGAGCCGAGTCCCTCTATTCATAAAATGTCAAAAAGTCCCTAGAAACTCCAGAAGAAACGATTGTGTTTTCATGGCTGAGGCCTCATTTAAATCATAAAATTTACATCATATGACCGCTTATGATGTCATAGCGCAACGTTTCAGGAACTGGCAGTTTTTGCCCACTTTATCCAATTAAGTTACTGCAGAAGGGGGAGAAAATGTGAAAACAACATATTTTTGTCTTTCTCTGTCCGATAGATTTGGAATATATTCTGGTATTTTTCTCATAAACACTGAGCCTCATTGTATCGGGGCACGGCACTCATGCTGGGCCATGTGTTAGCGCCCTTGATTGTCTTAACCTTTACTTAACCATCTATGGTGTTGAAGATTAAAATATATACTTTTTTTATATCATAATCACGTTAATATAGTGACACCCTGAGGTTAATTTGTGCAACCACAGCGTGAATTGTGAACGTAGCACACAAGCCTTCAGAATTTTATTATAACGTCTGAATTTGTAAACTCAGATACCCTGAAAGTATTGCCAGGAATCCTAAAAACCTCACATTAAATGCTTATTCCTAATATTTTGTTAATTCTTCTTGACACCACAACTGATCTCCACCTGAAGCCCACGGAATGGGTCCTTTTGCAGTAAGGTCCTTAGAATCACCCGTGTGATCTACCTCTATTCTACCTAAAGATCTGCCCATCAACCCTAGGAGTGCAGAAAATGTGGCCATGGCTCCGCCCATTTACCCCCAAAACTGTGATATTGGGACAATCTGCTCATTCATCCACAGATCACGAAGAGTTGACCACCTCAGAGGAACGATCGCGTCTAACGACAATTCGATTACATTGTTGCAGGTAAATATATTTACGTTCTTTGGATCTTTGTCTCTGTTTGATAGTTGGAACTGGAATCTCGTGCCTCTATCTGTCTCGCAGCGCTGAAGGCTCTCCGTCAGGAAGTTACATTTCTGCATGGTCGCTCTCGACAGACGCCTCGCCGTGCATACTGCTAGCACAGTGATACACGGCACTGTCCTGCGCGGAGACGGAGTAGATCTTCAGGATGCTTTTCTGATCGTTTCCCGGGGTGGGGATTATCTCCATCTTTCCGCTCTTGTCTTCCATGATAGGGTTATCCGATCTATACACGTATCCAACATACGTGAGAGGCTGCCTTTCCTTCTGAACGTACCAGTATCTGAAGTCGTAGCCGGGGTCGTTGTGTTCGCAGTGCATTGTCACGTTGTCCCCGGGAAAAGACGCCTTGAACAGAGGATTTTGGATAACATCAACCGCCAGAGAGACTGCTGGGGAGGGAAAAAAAAAAGAAACCGACAAGAAAACATAGTATTTCTCTGATGCTTACTCTTAACCCTTCGAGTCCCAAGGGCGTGAAAGTGCCCCGTTGGCACTTGGTACGGTAACAGTTACAGTGACGTCTTGTATTGTCTGAAGGGCTCGGTTTGTAAACCGATGAACCGTCGTTAAAAGTCATGAATGATTTAACCCCTTCAGCACTTGGTTACGACAATATGGTTATATATACGTCGGCCGTCACGCGGCTCTGATATGGATATAAAATGTTCAGTAACGCGCTCATCGTACTCGCTTGCCATATTTACTCACACCGCAGGCGCCAAAAGGTCAGAATCACATGGACGAGGCCCTTCATCTTTGACAGACACGGGGTATGAGCTTGGAGACACCTGCGGAGGAAATGATTACCCCGTGAGAACCACAGAAGCCCACCCCTACTTCCTGTAAACGCGCCTGCTTTCCGGGGGGGGGCTTTCTGTCGGTTTCTGAGTAAACTGAGATATATTTTTTAAGAAATAATGGCTGGGATTCGTTAAATGACAATTTTAGAACATTCCAACCAAATTTTAGAATGTTGCCGTTGGTAACGTCCGGGATAGCGTTACTGATAAAACCCAGTGTCTTGAAGCCCACAGAGACCCCCAGCTGCTCGCCAAGGTGAAGGATTTGATAATTTAACCTGTTGACTGCCAAAACAGGCTTTGGGGATTTGAGCTTGGGACAGACATGCGGCTCCTGAATCTAAGACGAGACCAACGACTGATTAAGGTTTGAGTCTTTACAGCAGGAGAAACGGGCAGACTAGACGGGGGCCGAATGGGGGCCGATCTGCCGGCAGATTCATGTGTCTTTCATGAATGAAGAGGAAGTCTCTCTGGTTTCTGAACGCTCTCTCTCTGCCGTTAGCCCACTGTGGAGGCTGCTGGCGCAGTAGTAAACCGCGCTGTCGTGGGACGATACATTGTTAATGGTCAGAATACTTTTCATAAATCCTTCGTGCTGGATGCTCATCTTCCCCTCCGTGAAAGCCTGATCCACGATGGCCTCCTCCTCTCTGTACCTCTGGCCGATATACTCGAGCGGCAGCCCGTTCCTCTGACGGTACCAATATTTGTAGGCGAAGCTGCTGTCCTCGTGAGAGCAGATCAGCGACACGTTCTGCCCCGGAGGGGATATCTTCAAGGGTGGTTTCTGCTTGACATCGGCCGCTAAACTGTAACCTATGGAGAGAAACGCAACCAGAAACGTGAAACGGCCCCCCCTCGGGTCGATATGACTTTTCACGGTGAAAACAATGGAAGCCCCATAAGACATAAGAACAATGGAATGTTAAAAAAAGTCGTAATTATTGTTTCTTAGACACGGCCGAAAACGACCACAATCGCACACAAAATGTTGTCCTTACAGAGCAGCCACCAGACAGCGAGCAGCAGATGCGAGGCGCGTCCCATCTCCTTATGCCAGAGTCACTAGTGAACGCGAGACCGCAGAGCTGACACTCACACAGCCTAAAAGGGAAACGACATCAGTGAGTGGCAGATACATCCACTACGAAGCTTCCTCTCCCCCCTAAGCGATTGTCTCTCTGCTCAAGTTTCCGTCCCGCTCATTTAGCCACCAATACCTTCAATGAAAAAAACCTCTATGAACGGCCCGAGCGGTCGGAGAGTTTTTATGTCCTAGTAAAAAAAAACATTACTAATTTACTATACTATAAGGGGGGGGTAAAGAACTCACGCTCTCCCTCGCACACTCTCTCTCTATAAGTGGCAAAGGATTTCCTCTTTGAATTTCACCCGAATAGAAAGTCAATTTTATTGACTATAAATAAATAAAATAAAAAATTTGTCCGGTCGGATCCCTGACTTCAGCCCTAACGAACACCCTTGGGATGAACTGGAACGGAGATTGCGGAGATTACCAATGAGTCCAATAAAGACAAAATATATTTATTTTTTTTTAAAAAAAAATGACAAAAAAAGGAAGACTGATCCAACAATTCATGTTTGAAGCAGCCAATCAGTGGAAAGAAATGTCTCCCATTTATTTCTCCTGGATGGAGGGTCTCAGTTGACCACCTCCCCAGGTGCCCTCCGAGGCATTCCACAAAGGTGCACTATAACTAAGATCCACTAGATGGCGCCCTCTGACAACATACCCCGAAGATATCGGCTTCTCATTGATCTGTCGTTCCTTGGGGTTTATTCACTTAACGGCGAGATAAAAGTCAGCAGAAGAACGTCTCGTTACGTTAGCTACGTAACAATAACAGACCCACAATGCATTGCTTTTTTTTTTCCCCAGGCAGAATTTACAAGTCGGACTTCTCCAAAAGGAACTGAACTTAAAGGTTCTAAGCTTGTAAGAGATAAAGAATTTTAAGAAATCCCAATAGGACTTCTAAAGATCTCGAAAAGTTTGGACGGAGGGGACCTGCGTAGTAATTCCTGAAAATCCAGGACTTAAAGCTCCCCCCCCCCCAGATATAGTTTACTTGCTGATGGGGTTGGTTGTTACGTTCCGATGACAGCAGGGGTGGAAGAATGAGCAGACATGATGAATTATAGGTGTCGGGAAGTGGAGTGGATAACACGTGTTAGTACCACGTCTCCGCATCGCTTAGTGAAATGAGGAATGATTTTCTATTATTATACCGGCGCTGGATGGGTTCGGTTTCATTATCAGCTCTCTGAAGGCGCATTCAGCTGAGGCTGCGGCAGATCTTCACAATGGAGAATCTATTTTTGTCAGGACTGTAAATGTCCAACTTTTCATCCTTGTTATTTATTTCTCGGCCAGCGATGAGTCCATATTCCTCCAGACGTAACCGGTCACCGTTGTTAATGTATCTAGAAAGTTGCAACCTAACCCTTCAATAGAAAAACATAGTATCTGCTGGCAGATCGGCCCCATTCGGCCCCCGTCTAATCTGCCCGTTTCTCCTGCTGTAAAGACTCAACCTTAATCAGTCGTTAGTCTCGTCTTAGATTCAGGAGCCGTATGTCTATCCCATGCATGTTTAATCCCCTCACTGTATTACCCTCTACCACTTCTGCTGGGAGGCTGTTTCACTTATCCACCACCCTCTCAGTAAAGTTAAACTTCTTTACATTCCATCTAAGCCTCTGACCCTCTAGCCTTAGACTCTCGCCTCTTGTTCTAATATTTTTCCTCCATTGAAATAAACTTCCCTCCTGGTCTTTTTTGTTGCTTTAGGACTCATCTGCAGCTCGAGGCCTACAGACTTCCATGCGGAGTCTCCAAAGAAGTTCAAGGGCTCCTCTTGGCTCCGCAGGAAGTTACCGAATTTACTACAGACTTCCTGCTGAAATAAAATTGTATCAAAGGACACATTTAGGTCAAAGAGGCACCCGGCATAGCAGGACATGCGCGTAAGTCAGAGACTGGCCAATGTCTGCACCGTATAAATAAAAAAATTAAATAAAATGAATATGCAGAATAAAATTCTAAAATAAATTAAGGATTTTAACAAAAGAATAAAAAAAAAGGGGCACGGCTCATAAAATGTAATTATTTAATAAATACAAGAAAAAAAACTTGGGGTATTAGGCTCCCCAAGACAAGAAGACGATCCCAGTCACCATGGATGATCCAAGGTGTCCAGGAAGAGCATCGTTCGGGGCAATGGTCTTCTTCGAGGTCGGGATTTACCTTTCTTTAGAAATAAAGTAAAATTGGAGACCGGGGCTCTTTTTTATTCCATTATAATCCAGCCCGGCATTCAGTACAAGAGAACCACTCGCTGGCAAAAAGGAGGAGAGCGTCTGACACCCAACTGGTTTTGAGCACCAGGTTCCAATCCGGTTTCAAGCCCTATTTTATTTCTCAACACCAGCTTTTAATCAGTGATAATGATATAAAACCTGTGTGAATGAAATAAATATTTAGATATCTAACATGTTTAGATTGCGGGCCAGACTCATTAAGAGATACAATAAACACATTAAAAAAAAAAAAAAAAAAAAAAAAAAAAAAAAAAGAGCCTTTTTTTTTATAATTTTTTTTTTTATTTTTTTTGATTTTTTTTAGCAAAAATTAACATTTATTTTTTTATGATAAATAATATGAACGCAGGTATATGGCTAGTCCAAGTAGAAATTTGAAGCCATTTTTCTTTGAAAGTAATTGTTTTCCCTTCACTTTGTTTATTCCATTTGGAGGTAAATCGCTTCCATATGTTTGTGTTTTATATGTCATTTTTAAACCAAAATGTGTTATTTGTTGAATGGACGCACTTTTGGCTTTAATTTTTTTTTTAACATTTATGTAACTATCTAAGTTTGGCAGTGGAGGAAAGAATCGTGGAGAAGTTTATTGAGGAATGCAGAGCTACAAACACCAAAAGCCAAGACTCCAACTAAACACAAACCATGAAAAGGGTTTGGGGTAAACAGTACCTCTGGGACGCACGGAATTGCATCAAATTGCCTCACATTGTGTTTAAATGTAAATATGATTATACCAAATTTCGATGATACAATCTCCTTACAGATCATTAAACCGCACGTCTCAGCTTTAAAAAAAACAGTTCACAGCAGGGTAGCGATTATTACAAAGAAAATGTAAGAAAAATGAAAATACAGAGATGACCCAGAAAGCCACCATGCTCACAGAACCACCAGAGCCTATAATGCCACCACACTCACAGACCCACCATACAAAACTAACCCTGGAAGCCACAATGTTCAGAAACCCACCATATAGAACTAATCTTTGAAACCACCACTTACAAGGGAAAATCCACCATACTCACAGGACCACCATACAGAGCAAACCCAGAAAGGCACCATACCTACAGACCCACCATAAAAAGCTAACCCAGAAAGCCACCATACTCACAGGACCACCATACTGGCAAGCCCAGAAAGCCACCATACTCACAGGACCACATACAGAGCCAGCCCAGAAAGCCACATACTCACAGGACCACCATACTGAGCGAACCCAGAAAGCCACCATACTCACAGGACCACCATACAGAGCCAACCCAGAAAGGCACCATACCTACAGACCCACCATAAAAAGCTAACCCAGAAAGCCACCATACTCACAGGACCACCATACAGAGCAAGCCCAGAAAGCCATCATACTCACAGGACCACCATTCAGAGCAAGCCAGAAAAGCCATCATACTCCAACAGGACCACCATACAGAGCCAACCCAGAAAGCCACCATACTCACAGGACCACCATACAGAGCCAACCCAGAAAGCCACCATACTCACAGGACCACCATGCAAGCCATGCATGCAAGATTCAATGTTGCTTTGTGGGTTCACTCCCTGTTCGCAGGATGATGTCCCCCCAGCTGTATGCTTCACTCCACCCTGTTTCTGTAATCTCTTCTAGATCGCCCCACTTTAAGAAGAGAAGATAGTTCAACTGATTCAGACTTCTGTGAACTCATCTGTTCTTAGCAGTTTATAGATTACTGTATAATAAAAGGGGAGATATACCATAAGCGCAGTCATATAATAAATACCCAACCCTTCAGAGTTTACAGTCTGGGCGCTTTAACAACAAGGTTTAATGGGAAGAATGTTACTCAATTCAACCATATTCTCTACGGTAGTACAAACTTTAACTGACGCATGCATGGCTGATCTTTCAATCTTTGCAATGATTCGACTTCACATGATACATTTTCAGTAATCTAAACCGAACTTAGATTATGGCTTTTATGCATTTTACATGCGCAGCTTCAGTGAATTCCTTAATTTATTCAGAATTCTGATCCAATTTTCGGTATCCAATTATTAAAGGGGCAATAAAACGTTTTTTTGGCTTTTTACCATGAAGACGTTATAACTCATCAAGCGGATGCAGTGTTTTTCCTAAGAGTCTGAAAACCCAAAAGCATCTAAAAGGTATTTATTTTCAAATTTCATAAATGGGGTTCATCCTTTACAACGGAAAGAGCAGATGAGCTTTATTTTTTCCATGACCATCTGGTTAGCCCTGTCCTGAAAAAAGTTGTGTGTATTACCTGCTGCCTGCTTCATTCTTTTATACCCTTTTCCTGCTTCCCTCCATCTATCCACTTGTTCCTTCTCTCCCTCCTTAAACTTCTTGCTCCCCTCACTGCCCTTTTCTCCCCTGTCTCTCATTAGCCACCTGCTTCTCTCCCCTCTCGTCTCTACTTGCTTCTCTCTCTCCATTCAATTCCTGCTTCCCTCTACCTACTGCTTCCTCCTCTATCTCATTTTCTTCTACCCACTGCTTCCTTCAATCGCTCCCTCTTAAACTCCCTGCTCCGCTCTATTCACTACATCCTCCTCTCCCTCTTAAACTCCCTGCTCCCCTCCACACCCTGCCTGCTTCACTCCCACTTTTATAAGCCACCTGCTCCCCTCTCTTCTCTCTACCTGCTTATCGCCCTTTCTTTTAACTTCCTGCTTCATTCTACCCACTTCTTCTTCCTCTCCCTCATTTTCTTCTACCAACTACCTCCTTCTCTGTCGCCCTCTTAAACCGCCTGCTCCCTTCTACCCACTGCCTGCTTCTTCTTCCCACTCTTTTACATCAACTACCTCCCTCTCTCCCTCCCTCTTAAACTGCCTACCCCCTTCTACTCACTGCCTGCTTCTCTCCCTCTCTTTGACATCAACTGCTTCCCTCTCCTCTACCCACCCCTGCTCTCCTTATATCTTAAACTCCCTACCCCTACCCTCTTCATGCTTCCCCCACTCAGCCTCAACTACCTTCTTCTCTCATTCACTCTTTTTTTCTTTCTTCTTCCCTCCCCACTGCTTGCTTCTTTCCATCTCTCTTTCAATTATGTGCTTCCCTCCCTGCTACTCACTGCCTGCTTCAGTCCTTCTCCCCACCCTCTCTCTGGCATATTCTGTGTGGCTCCCTTGTCTTCTCTTATATCAAACCTTTAATTAGATGCTCATTAATTATATCTCTGTGTGATTCTGCAGGGAGCCTCTGAATAGAACATTAACCCTTCGCGGCCACGCTGTTTTTTTTTGTTTTGTTATATTCCAAAATTGGGATCCTCTGAGCCAAGATTTGTTTTGTCATATGGTGGGCGGAATGTTGGCCAAAAAAAAAATCAAATATTAACCCATTCCCATGTATTATTGTATAGTTATCAGGTGATCGCATGATAAATGACATGAATGTGAGGGGAAGAAAAAAACAAACAATGATAACCATAATGGATATTTAATCATAAAAATATATAAAGCCTGTTTGTTGTCTTGGACTTTGTGGGGTGAAAACACCAACTGTGATGAGATCTGAAAATAAATAAGATAATTCCATTGCGACATCAGGTTGGCGTTCAGTCCCAAATCCCCACCCATCTGGTTCCAATCTTTAAATCAGGAATTGGTTAGAACATTTCGGATCCAGCGTCCGGGGGGCCGCTGTATGGTAATCATTAGAAGGAAGGACTCCGTCGAATGACCTCCATGTCTGACTCATGCCCCGTTGCTCAATTTCACGACCTCACCTCCTTGCACGGTTCATTTTGGAACGAGATTCTATTATAGTCGTTTACAATGGAATAATGTGAGTCACTTCTGTAGTTCCAGACTTTGACTCTTGGGATGGAGATAATATTTACACAATCCTTTTTTCTTTCTGACGGGAGTGGATCAGATACGCTGGCGGCATTGATACGTTGTTGTGTACAAAGTAATTATTGCGAAACTTTGGAAACAGTGGCGCAATCACCATAGTGACCAATGGGAAGGACCCTTGCCCCTTCTTGGAGGAGGCCTATGGCAGCGGTTGGGCAGCTAGAAGTGAAGCTGTCTCCTGTCGGAAGCGTCAGACGCAACAATGTATCAGGGGGTTCTTAACATGGCTGCTGGGGGACAGAGCCCACCTCGTTGACTAACACGTGGGTTTGTTATTTCTTTGTTTCTGTTTTGCATGTCTGTTTTTGGTCACAGCTGCAGAGATGTCCCATGGCCAGCATACTCCACGGTATTCCACCAGAATCCGATTGAGGAGATGTGCCTTGTTGGACTAGGACTTTTGGTCATAGGTTGGGCGAAACCACTTGCCTAAAGGGTTTGGGAGCTTATGGATCATTTCAGTAGTGTATTTACGTTGGGCGATGCCATAGGCGTGATCAAGGGCAGAGTCCCCTACTCGGCTGCCGTCCTCACAGCGGAGTGCCGAGATCTCATATCTTACAGGCCTGCAGCACCCTTCACTTCATCGTATGGATGCTATACCTACAGACCTACACGGTATAAATAGGGCAGTTGGGGAGATCGGAGATTTCCCTTGTAATTGTTCTATTGAGCGGTGGGACAGCGGGGAGCCATGATCACTCAAGAGGGTGTTGTAGTGGCGTAAAAACTTAATGTGCGGATCCAGCGGTCAGACACGCTTACGTCTTTAGGTGGCTGTCGGCCAACCTCATTATCCAGCCCTGCCCTGCCGCCCCAGTTGTCCTAGGACAGAATACGTTGCTACCCCTTTTGGCCAATGAATAACCCTCCGATGAACGCCCTACTCATAAACACAAAGTTACTGGGTTTTTTTTGTGTTCAGGGATCGTCTGGGGTCGTGACTCGAGGCTACGGGGCTAAACGCTCAGGTTCATGTTGATTGCTTCATTTTTACTGCTTTGTACCAGAATTGCTCTTTATACATAAAACCCATTAAACCTGTTTTCTGTTTTGACTCTTTTAAGAGGAACCACGTCCTGTGAGCCTGAACCACACGAGACATAAAATTAAAGACACAGACACGCAGTAATAAATAAACCTTATATTATAAGGCAGGAAGTGCGCACGCGCGTTTGTTCGACCGCTCAAAGTTTACAAAATATCTCGTATAATAGAATATTGGGGGTACAGATCATCCAAAAAAAAAACTTGCTAAAAATGAAAGCATCAAATTATCCATAAACAGGAAAAAAACCCAAACATATTCAGGCGGTAAATGAAGCTTTAGGTGGTCCTGATTAATTTAAAGCGTCACTAAACTTTATTGTTCATGCTAAAGAAAACGATTAAAGCAAACCTTACTTATAGAAATGGTAAGATTTGTATATTCATTAAAAATCACTAATTCACCACTGATCACTTTCAGCCGCGTGCTTTCTGTGGGTTCCAGGCGTCTGCAGTGCATGCGCCGGAACTTTCCATGATGCACATGGTATGGCAATACCAATCAATAGCTGATTACGCAATAAAATAAAATATTTAAAATACAAATATCTGTTTTATGGAAAACTTTAGTCCAAATGTTCTTTAGAAATATGCGAAGTATTTTTTCTTTTTCTCTGGTGTCCCAGCCAGTTTAAGGCGGAAAAACTAATTTAACAGGGACCTGCCTACTTCAGTTTTACGGAAAAGTATGGGTTAAACCACTTGTCATGATGTCATTCATCAAAGGGTGATGAAATAGGTTAAAAGGTTTTCAAAAGAGTAAGCAAAGTCAGAATGACTTTGGAATGTTTAGAATGCTGTAGAACTCTAGCGATCTCCGAGGTCTCTTCGCCGTCAGAGGTGCTGTAAAGCTATGACATCATAATAACGGTTCTAAACGTGATGGCAGTATGTCTACGAGACGTTTTCCACGGTCAAGCAAAAGCGACAGGGGTTAAGAAGCAAATAGGCAGTTGGCACTTTGACTGTGGTATACTCTACACCCCCTATGTCACGCACGTTAAGCAATAAATTAAATAGCAATATCGTCTCGCATTTCCTTAGCTCGCCGGAAATGTTCTGTAGATACTTTAAGAATATAAAGGTTTTCGTTAATAAATAAAAATGAATAAAGGTTGCTGCCGTCGGCTTTAATGTCCCACCGGTGCGTAGTCACCAGTCTCAGATCTCTGTGTTTATTGTTATCGTAGAGTAACCTGTCATGTCCGCCATATATGAGCCCCGCTGGTTACTTTTCAGAAATAGGTGGCATGCTGAGCGGTGGACCCCCCCATACTTTCATTCACATTGAAAGCATTTTTTCCTTCTGATCCAAGCTGTTGTGAGAGTTTTCTGCTATCCCATTTCCCATTCCCATCCAATTTCACAAAAACATCCATCCATCAATCAAGCTCTGTCCAAGAAGAACCGGTCATGGGACAACATAGAGCCGTAAGTCTTCGTGGTGTTGGGCAGAGGACTAAGCCGCTTAGTTTCTGCCCTAAAACCCGGCTCTTTTTTGGGGGGGCACCAAACATTCAATCTGTCCTGCAGAGCTTACTTAATCTTTTGTTTGGCAGAGCAGTAACCATAACCCTCCAGTCCGTTCTGATAAGGGCTAGTCGTTCATTTTAGCCCGAGGAGAACCTGGCTTTCACTCCATCCAGTAGAGCGTATGTTGTTCTGTAGGCCAATGAGTTCACAGTAAGTAGAGAGTTCATCCTTCATTTCAGCCCTGAAGAGCGCTTGGACCCGTGGGACACTAATACTTCGTTTCGGCCATCCGAGGCATTGATCCTTCATTTAATTCCGAAGGGCATTAAGCCCCCCGGTCTGTCCCACAGAGCCCTGAAGCTTGGTCTGCTCATTGAGATGCCTCAAACACATCGTCCCATTGTCTGACGGCGTCGTTGTACGTTGGTGGAGGAGTCAGCGGTTCTGGCCATCTGTCTCCATTAATGCCAACAGTCTTGAACTCGTGGATGTCAGAGCTGATCCTCAGCAACGTTGGATGGGGTAGTCGTATCTCCCCTATCGCTCCTCGCCTGCCGCGGTTCAGGGCGCTATATGGAGGGGGTTCCGTTTCTTGCGCGGGACCAAGCGTCACCGTCCATACGGTGGCAGGGCCACAGACGATCACGTCTTCATATCGTGGGGCGTCAAACTGCCTGCTATCCCTGCTTGAAGAAAGAGAAAGGCATGAGGTATGAGGGAAGCACAAACATATCGGACAAGGGGGGAAATGCTAAGCAACTAAACAATGGCAGATATTTCGTTACATTGTTTCCTGCGAAACAAAAATAAAAGTTTCTATAGCAACAACCAATCAGTGTCTGCATTTGTGTCACATGACAATTATGGGTTCCCAGCAACAATTCTACATGATCAAAGAGTTACTTCGACAAAAGGTTTGGGCGTCTCACTGTATTGGGTATAAAATAATACATGGGATAAAAGTATCCCACAGCGATATCTGAGCATCCCAATTGGTTCTCTTCTTCCGCTATATCGCGGCTGAAACCCCTGCTTGAATGCAGGTGACTTCATTCAGTATATTTTACCTCCTGATAAGCCACGTTTTTTATAGGGACTAAAGAACCATTTAGTTGCCACCATTAGTGAGTGATTGCCATGTGAGGAGCCTTCAAAGGATCAACATCTGGTAATCCCAGGATTAGCTCATTGAGGAAGCTCCCGGATATTTATTTATCTACATTCCGAATAGAACTCGTCTGGATATAATATGGAAAAAGAAAAGTATTTAAGGGCATTAAAAAAAGGATCTAAAGGATAAATAAGAAAAATAACCCAATCAGCCTTTTAATTTGTCTTTTTTTCCCCAGGGGAACAGAGAAGAAATCCGGAACGAATGGTATGTCGCCTACACCTACTCAGCGATCGGAAGCCTCCCTGTCCTATATCCGCACCAATCAATTAAATTTAAAAATAACTTATAATAAATAATTCAGCTGGGGAAGCACCTGGGAAAATCCGACGGATTGAGCAACTTCAATTATTACTGTTTTTATTAGCACTGGCATGGCCGCTGGCTTTGTGATTGTGGTAGAGGCACCAAAGCCCCCAGGTTATTGAGGGGAAAGCATTGGGGGGCAAGTGTGATGGGTAAATTAATCAGCGTATACCCCACATTTTAAATACTCCAGAGAGGAAGTATTTAAATAAATATATATTATATATAAATATATATTATATATATACTGTATCTGTATATATATATATATATATATATATATATATATATATATATATATATAATAATTATTTTATTATGTATTGTTTTATATAGCGCGATCATATTCCGCAGGGCTGTACAATGGGGTGTATTATATATATATATATATATATATATATATATATATGTAATTATTATTATTTTTATTATTTATTATTGCTATAGTGCCAGTATATATATATATGTATGCTACAGAATGTCATTTGGTAGCCATAAAATAGCTAGTTTTCTGTTTTCTAGGATTTCTTCTTTTTGGGCTAAAATTTCAGTTATAAATAGCGCTATTGTATCAGCTTTGAGGCAAAGTATGCCTGGAAATGCTGTCTGTTTTAAAATAAATAAATCGATGGAAATGTCGAAATCAGTATGAAAGGGACCATAACCGGCAGAGTTTTGGAGACATTAGGTAGCAATGTTTGGCGCCTCTCTCGGACTCACGTTTCTGTCTGCGGCGGCTGCTGGTTTGTGTTCCCGCTCTCGCCCTCTGTCTGTCTTTCTGCGTCCTGATGTCTGCCTGCTTTCTTCAGGCAGGATGAGAAGGTAATCAGGAGATAGCAGATGACTGCGAGACAGCCGGCTCCCATGAAACAAATTCCCAGGATGAAGACTTGATTGGATACGGTCAGCAAGACCACGCCGATCAGCAATAACGCCATCCCGAGCGTCACCAGCAGGCGATGGACGCCCTTCTTGAAATCTCTGGAAACCATGGTGTGGTGTGCAAAAAACGCTAAAAAAGGAAGAAAAATATCAAATAAAATTACAATGTCTCTTATTTCCATTTTGCTGCATTTTACTGCAAATTACATATTGGAGTTAGAAAATAATACTTATTTAGCTCCTCCCCCAGCTGCCTCTACTGAAAGCAGGGAGCATACCTGAGTATGCTTCTTGCACATGCTCAGCAGAACTCTAATTCTAGTCAATGGGAGCTGAGTTACCATTAAAGTCAAAGAGAGAAGCAGCAGCCAATCATATGTATGCTGTCTGAACGCTGATGTTTTGATGTTTTGCAAGCACACATGTGATTGGCTGCCAGGGGAGGAGTTAAATGAGACAGAAGTAACTGTAGTAAGTTTATCAGAATCAGGATCTCTTCCCTAACCCGTTATTTCTGTTCCTTTTTATATTCGTTGAAACAAGGTTATTATCGCCTCGATCAGCTGAATATCTTAGCAGAATGGCTCTGATACACTTGAGTCACCTGCATTCAAGCAGGGATATCAACCATAACCTACTGGTAGCAAAAAGTGGGGTGAAAACCCTGAAACTCAGCATCAAACCTTGAGTGTTCCCAAGTAACCTCTGAGGAGAAATGTGTATCAGCTACTCGTGACTTTTATACTTGCGTTCACCTTTTTACAAGGAGAGCAGGCGAAGAGTGAAAACGAGTCCAACTCCTTTATTTTAGGTTGAAATATAGACCCATGATCCACCTTCAAAAATCATACCTGTCGGACCATGACTATTTAAATATTAACCCCTTAAGCAGCCCATCACACAGATTCTGTTTGCCGTAACTCACTTATGGTGGCAACCAAATGGTCCTTATTGACAACCACAATTGGTACAGGAGGTAAAGATATTTAAATGAAGTCACCTGTATTTAAGCAGGGATATAGCAGTGAGATGACCCGAGATTCTGCCCCTTCACCCTGAGATTGGGGTAAAAACCCAGGTATGCTAATCGGCTTATCAACAGTCATCAAAAAAATAGTACATTATGATTCGAAAGAATAAATTATTGAAAGAGACAAAATGTATGCTGCTTAGTGACCTCCGTTGATTAACCCCTTCACGACAAAGCCGGTAGATGTACGGGCTCACAGTGCGTTGTCCTTAAGGGGTTAAACACGCTAAATTGATAGCGTGTTTAAAAATTATTCTACACCACCTCCAAATCGTGTAAAAATTAGCCGCCAATTTTAACCCCCATTATTTACAATGAAAGTGTCGAGGGTATATAGAACAGGATTGCGTAATGTGTGACACAACGTGGACAAAGATGGCCCCCTGCCAACACTATGTATGGACAGTCACAAGACACACAACGTGGGTGTAAAAAACACACAACCGACAAACCGACAAATAAACGTTTTTACGACACGCCGATGACTTCTGCTGAAAACCCCTTTTGCAATTATGTTACAGCCAGAAATGTCCTTGTTTCCCCCCAAAACTGCTGCGTGACCCCAAACCTTTGTAAGATAATGCATATATATATATACCCTGAAGTAGATTCTGCCTAATTTTCTTAGTTGCCTAAAAAAACCCCAATAGCTTTTAGTTAAAAAAAAAAAAAAAAAAAAAAAAAAAAACGATCAAAAACTTATCCCATTTGGAAATGGATACAGCATTTCTGGAACACCTTGGCTGTGCAGCAGGTTCTTGTAAGCACTACCTGCAGCACAGTCTCATTCACTCACCGATCGCAGGAAACGTGCTCCTCTCTCAGATCCAGTCTAGGCTTCTTCTGGTCGCTCCGAGGTCTGGCTCATTCTCAGGTTCTCCAATATCTTTCCCCCGATCTTTATCCTCCTCATGCTGACCTCGCTGTATCAGTGGATGCTTCCTGGTGGAGTCGGCCTTTGGCTTCTTATTAATAAACTTTCCTGCTTGCGTTAATTATTATTCAGTCTTTTGTAATGAAGATAAACTTGGAAAAGCCATGCGTTCAGGAATTCCCCCGTCCCGCCGTGTTTTTTGGATCGTCTCTGACTCACCTGTCTGCTTCCAGAGCCGCGCGTGTCCCTGCGCTCTCTCTCTCTCGTCTTTGGAATTCAAGCCGTCTCTCTGCCTCTTCACCTGTAACCTTGTGTCGTTGGAAGCAGGAAGCTGAACTCTATAACAGATGACACGCCGTCACTCCCTCGTTTGTCTGATCAAAAAAAAAAAACCTTTTTTCATTCTCCAGGTGCGGCCGTACCGACGAGCGTCAGACTGTTAACCTTAACTAGACCCAACCGGTCACCGACCAGCACACCGAGAACTTCATCCCGGCTTATAAAAACTCTCCCGACGTCTTAATTCTACCTAATTCTGGCTTTAGAATCTTGGGTATGTAACGCAAAATGGATAGGCAAGGATATATCATAAAGGGATTTCTTATGTTGTGAAGGACAGGACTTCTCGAGGTCCTTGTGTCCCCATGACCCGACTCATTTCAAGGTTTCATAGTGTTCTACAATAGAACCCGAGTGTTCTGTCACAAGGAAACACGTACACTATCTCCACTACCTTGATGGCCACCAGAACACATATGGACTTAGAAGATCACCAGAACTGCTTAACTGCAGAAATATCATGGCATTTGATGTCAAATTCTACTGTTTGGTGGTAGAAGTAGATTTACTTGAGCTTTCAGGACCCCGACAGGTCTTTTCTTCTGAAGAAGGGACCTCCGATGTCTTGAAAGCTTTAGGTGCCATCTGATCATGTCGGATGGTTGGTCCACCAAAAGGTATCACAACTTTTTTGGACCCTGTGATGAACCCACTGACCCAAATCTCTTAATTCTAAGGGGAAGATGCTTTTTTATAGCGTTGGCATACATACGCCTCTGGAGCCCAGATACTTCTGAGGATGAGTTGCAAACCATCCTGGAAAAACCAGAAGGAAAAGCTGGAAAATGGATAAAATAGATGGGGCGATTTCATGTGATCGAGTGGTCTATCAACAAGTTTGTGGTCTGTCAAAGCTTCCCCCTTGTTTGTGTCTCGTTCCTGTGTGTCATGTGCCAGCGTTACATCTGCTTCATCAGGTGCATGGGCATTACCATCAGGTAGCTCATGTGTGGTCTTCAACTTGCGGTGCCTGCTACAGCTGCCCCATAGAAATTATAAGGGGCAACTATTTTTCCTTTACCGAGAGGATGGTAGGTAGGTGGAACAGCCTCCCAGTGGTAGAGGATAGTAAAGGTCGAGGGGTATATGAGTGGCATAGACATATGGCTCCTGAATCCAAGATGAGGCCGAGATCTGAAAACGGGCAAACCAGTCGTCCCATTCTATGTTTCTGCCCTTCCAATGGCAACCAGAAGCCCCCCTCCCTTAAATGTACTATTATTAACCAATATTCCCCAAAATATAACCCTCCTATTGGAAACCCTTCTTTATAACATTCACCTTTCACACTCCATACACACACCTGACAGCAGGTGTAGGTTCTGTAACCTGTCACGTCTTGCGACATACATACCTGCGCGCAATGAAGTCGTCGCCGTTTGGTAACACTTTATTGGGACCGGGTGCATCGAGCCACAGTTATTAAGAACAGCACTTATCATTTAATGACATAGATTGCGTTATCTATAGATAGTTATAGTTATCGTATAGACTGTAAAACTGCCCCCTTCCGTCAGCAATGACGAGTCCTCCCGCTTTCTAGAAGATGCCGTAAATGGGTTAATAATAGCCAATATCTGCTGTTGCATAAGAAACTGGTTTAGAATGTTCTGTATCCAGGTTGCGGACGGGATGATATGCAATTATTATGTCTCTGCCATCACGGGGTATATTGTGTAGGTGCGGGCGTGATTTATAGGATTGCGTTCTTCTTACCACCCCGTGGGTTCTTCTCCATCTCATTCTTAATTGCCTAATCTCTAAAAACGTCACCTTTATTCCTCCCGCGTCAGAAACGCCGCTTAGCATTCAAAGCCCATCGATGACCTTCCTAAAGTCCACTTGACCTTGGCGAGGTTTCCCCTTAACAGAACAATATATTAAAAAAAGGGGGGGGTGAATGCGTCCGCCGCATTTTATTAAACACGCCGATGTTTTGAAGAAACAAATACCATAAATTTCAAAGAGCGCCAATGAATATAAAATATAAAATGTAACATAAAACCAAAATTGAGAATTACGTGGAACTTTTTTACTGTATCATACCCCATGAGTACCCTCCGAAAACGGCACAGGTCCTGCAATGTCTGCGGGACCCCCCACCAACCTCATTGGGACCTCCTACCCCATCCTCAAGTAGGATCGCCTAGAACAAGTGTGGCAAATCTGCCAGTTAGTCAGACTCAGTACCCCCTCCTATTACTACCCTGAACTCCAAATACTGCTGTACCCCCCTACCCACGGCGCCTGCCCTAGTTACCCCAGCCCGTTATCTCCAGTTCTGGATCCTATGCACATTTTATTGGTCTCAGACCGAGATCTCAGCTGTTCTGAAACACGACGGCTCCCGCGATGGAAACTCCCGCGGACATTTACCAACCGGCATTATTACCCCCGAAGCCCCGCCCACCGTAAATTATCCTGTTTATTTAGGCTCCGATAGCCACACCCATCACGCAATCAGAAACATTCATTTCCACGGCACGCCCTGTTCTGTTTGTGGACATTTCTTCAGGGCGACGGCCGACGGGCCGGTAATTATTGGGTAAACAGGGAGAGTGAACCTCCGGAAATCTGGCACCGCGCAACGAAGGAATCTGCGGATTCAAAGGATTCCATTTCAGTTTCACGTTATGATGGTTTGTAGCCAGGCTCGGTTTCCGCCGCGCGTTCACCTCGGGCGCTAGCAGCACGTGAAACAATCATATAAACAATAATCAGGCCAGATATTTACAGGCAGATCGGCCCCATTCGGCCCCCGTCTAGTCCACCGTTTCTCCTGCTGTAAAGACTCAAACCTTAATCAGTCGTTGGCCTCGTCTTAGATTCAGGAGCCGTATGTCTATCCCACGCATGTTTAATACCCTCGCTGTATTACCCTCTACCACTTCTGCTGGGAAGCTGTTCCACTTATCTACCACCCTCTCAATTAAAGTGTATCTTTAAACAACGACAAGTCAAGGTTTAGAGCCATTTGGGTAACACATTTGATGTCGTTATATAGAAATTAAAGGGTTAATATTTCCGCGGAATGCTAATACCTTGTTGTTTTTTTTTTTATTCCTAATACTTGGATTGGGTTTCATTTTCCGTCGATCGCGGATTGGCACTTTGATCATTGAGAGCTTTATGGAAAACATTCTCTTCTGATGTCATTTATGCTGCCCCCCCCCTCGCCGTGATTATGGATTGTCCACAAACTTGATCATAATTTATAATCTATCATAATTAAAGAGTGGGTAAACTTTAACCCTTCCGCTCCCATAGCCAGGGATGTCTCACCACGACGACTTGACTTTTTCAGGGGGCTCCTCATTGGCGTTAACGCCACATAGATGTATGGGGGGGGCTGGGGCAAATTCACCGCAGCAATAATTAGCCTTGTGCATGGTTTCCTTGACCAAGTGATATGTCCGCGACGGGTCACAGCAGATATTAAACGGATGCGCTATACCTTCAATTAAATTAAGGAAAAGCTGTGACATCAAAGACTCAGAACTGACTCCAGCAGTGACATCATCAATCACTTTTTTCAGGGTTTTCTCATTGATTTTTCTCATCTCTAACCTGCACCAAACGTATAGCCGAATTATCCTATGGAAACTGTCATCAGTTACATGTCTGTCGGATTCCGTCGGCTGTCAGTCTGGGAGAAAAAAAATCAACTAAAAACTAAATTAAATATTTTTAAAATGTTTTAAAAAATCCACTTTCAGCTTCCAATGAAAAATTA
>VKOC01022810.1:0-11268 GCA_009364415.1 Spea multiplicata
CATACACATACCAATCCACTCTCACTTAATGCTTTCCTACCTTTCCTTTCTTCTTTCAGCTTCTTTTCCTCTTCTTCAGTTCTTCTGTCTTCTCTGTCTTCTTGCGGGTCAGAAGGCACGGACAGCGGTGGGCGCGGCTTCAGTGCTGTGCGCCGGGATCTGACAACAGACCCGGCGTACAGCAGCTGTTGCCGCGCGGATCACAAGGGAGCGGTATCGGAGGTCTTTAACAGACCTCCGGCTCCCTTGAGTGATTTTAAGCCGGGTTCTCCGGCTGCTCCTCCAGTGGTGGACATTACTGTCCGTCTCTGGAGGGGTGCCAGGTGCCGCAAGTTGGGGCGCCGCGGCGGCGCCCCCTGGAGTGTGGCGCCCTGTGCGGTCGCACAGGTCGCACAGGTCGCACACCCCAAAGGCCGGCCCTGGTGGTGGCAGCACAAGGACTGTGTCTTGGTTGTCCTGGTGCTTGTGCTTGTAATATGATGTCATATCCTGGCACTCTCAAGTGAAGGAGGAGAAAAGGGAAAGTGAGAAAATTGCAATAATTAAAGAGAAGCCTATGGAGAGAGATAATTAGTAAATGTCTGCATTTTTGACATTGTTATGAGCAAATTCAGCCATAGGCAATAAGGATGACCAGTCGCAAATATTGTTTGAGACTTTGATTCACCCTTTCGGTCTGTCCATTGGTCTGAGGGTGATAACCAGAAGACAAGGCTTGTTCAATTCTCAGTCCTTTGCAGAAAGATCTCCAGAATTTTGATGTGAATTGGGAACCATGGTCAGTCAGTACTTGGAGCGGAACGCCATGTAATCAGATCTCATGAATACTTCAGCTGTTTCAGCAGCAGAGGGGAGTTGTTGGAGAGGTATAAAATGTGCCATCAGTTTCGGTGTTCGGAGGCATGATTATGTAAGAATCGAGACGGATCTGGTCGAGTGTGCCTTCAGGCCAGCGGCTTATGGAAGCCCTGGATACTGATCTGCCCTTGCGGGTCCCCGCAAAGGACAGAAAGAGAGAGTTGGATTTCTTCCAGGCAGACGTACGCGAGAGATAAGACAGGATACACCTCCGCGGGTCTAGCGAGTGGAGTTCTCTTTGGGATTCTTGGGATCCGGACATAAGGTAGGTAGGTAGGTAGGTAAAACATATGCGAGATCAAAGTCCCAGGTCTGCAAGAGTGCTTCCAGGGCTCGGGACGGTGAAAGAGAGAAAAACTCCTATACCAGTTTGTTTAGATGCGTGGCCATCAGGTCTATCTGAGGAGTACCCCATTTCCTTGCGATGAAGGCGAAGACCCTTTTGTTTAAGGACCATTCTCCCGGTACTGAGTTCCTGCTGAGGTAATCCGCCTCCTGATTCAGTGAACCCTTGAGATGAACCGCGGAGACAGTGCAGTGTCTGAACTCCGCCCATCGGCAGATCTGAGCGGTCAGGGTCTGCAGGCCCCTGCTTCTGGTGCCACCTTGTTTGGAAAGGTAGGCCACAACGTTGACGTTGTCTGAAAGGATCCTGATGGACTGGTGCCTCAGGATTGGAGACCAGAACCTTAGAGCCCTCCAGACCGCTAACAGTTCTAGAAGATTGATGTGCAGGTCTGATTCTTGAGGAGACCAAGTTCCCTGGGTAATATTGCTTCCCATAACAGCACCCCATCTTCTCAAACTGGTGTCGGTGGAAATTACCACCCAGTCTCTCGTCTGCCAAGAGAGTCCCTGTGAAAGATTCTTGGCTGTCAGCCACCATCGGAGTGATTCCCGAACGAAGGGAGAAAATCGGACCTTCTTGTATAAGGATGTCCTGGAGCGATCCCAGTGATCCAGTAGGAACTGTTGAAGAGGTCTTGCGTGAGCAAGTGCCCAGGGAACCACTGAGATGGAGGTCATTAGGCCGAGCAGTGGCATGATGGATCTGATGGACATTGACTTGTTCTTTAGGACAGCGTGCGTGAATTCCCTCAATCTTAGGATCTTGTCCCGAGGGAGAAACGTCTTCTGTACGTGTGAAGGATCGAGGATCACTCCCAGAAAGGTAAGATGTCTGTTTGGAAGTAACTGTGACTTTAGTATGTTTACTAGCCATCCTAGGTTGTGGAGGGTCCTGAGAGAAAACTCTAGATGGGACTGGAGCAATGTTGCAGAGGCCGCTATGAGGAGCCAATCGTCCAGATATGGGACCACCTTTATGCCTTTCTGTCTCAGGAAGGCCACGACCACCGACATGAGCTTCGTGAAGATCCGTGGTGCTGAAGCAATTCCAAAAGGAAGAGCCCGAAACTGGAAATGTCGAATACCTTAAGGCAATGGAACGGCCAGACAGAGGAATCTTTGATGGTCTCTTCTGATGGGAACATGTAAATAGGCATCCCGCAGGTCTATGGTGACCATGAAGTCCCCCGAAGAAATAATCTCTGTGGCGGACTTCAGGGATTCCATCCGGAACCTGTTGTATCTGATACAGGTGTTCACCAACTGTAGGTTGATTATTAGCCTGAATTTCCCGGATGGTTTTGGCACGACAAAGACGTGGGAGTAGGTTCCTTCTTCTATTTCTTGATGACGAACTGGGACCAGAGCCCGTGAATTAAGTCGTTAGGTGTGGAGAAGAACCCCGCTCTTTTCCAAGGATCTGTAGGGGGGCATGGACAGCAGGAATTTCTGGACAGGTATGTGAGTAAGCTCCAGTGCATAGCCTTGCTCAATGATGCGAAGAACCCAGGGGTCTGAGGTGATCTCTTCCCAGGCATGAATGAAACCGGTTAACCTGCCCCCTACCTGAAGCCTGCTGGCGTCAGAACCTTCCTGCTTTACCGTCCCTGCCTCTTCCTCTCTGGAATCCACCTCTTGCGTAGGGTTTACCCCGAAAGGACTGGTAGTCTTGATTGGAGGTTGAGGGCCTGTAGGACTCTGTCTCTTGGAGCTCTGTAATAATTTGACCTGAAACAAGGTGGTCCTTTTCTCTGAAGTAACCAGTGCTTGTCCCCCGTGGTGGATTCTAGAATCGTATCGAGATCGCTGCCGAAGAGGTGGCTCCCCTGGAACGGAATGCTGCACAGCTTGTGTTTTGAGGCATTATCTGTAGACCACCAGAGAGCTCGTCTATAAACCGCTGAAAGCGCAGTGGCTTTTGCAGACGTACAGACTGATTCAATAGAGGCATCGGAGATGAAATCAACTGCTAAGCAGGTGTCGGACAGGTTTCTTGCGACCTGCTCAGTCCCTGGAATGTCTTCTGCCGCCTGTTGGAGCCAGACTTTAATGGCTCTAGAAGTCGACGCCATGGCAATAGCTGGACGAAAGTTCGCCGCTGCTGCTTCAAAAGACCTTTTGGTGGCATTCTAAGCCCTCCGGTCCATGGGCTCTTTGAAATGGGATGCGTCCTCCAATGGAATGGCTGTTTTTTTCATGGCCTTGGCTACTGCGGTGTCCACTTTCAGGACTTCCCAGGCATCAGAATTCTTATTATCGAAAGGAAAAAGCTTTTTGATTCTGGAGGATGTGAAGAATCTCCTGTCAGGATATTTCCACTGCTCCGTGATAATGGCAGAAAGTGAATCGTGGACTAGAAAGGTCTGCGGTTTCCTAGAGTGACCCTGAAAAGGATCTAGTTTTGAAACTGGTATCTCATCCTGTAGATTCAAAGTAGATCTGACTGCAGAGATGAGTTTCCCTGTTTCTTCGACTGGGAAGAAAAAAGCTTCCTCTTTAATCTCCCCGTCCTCATCCGAAGACTGGGGGTTATTCGACTGGTAGTCATATTCAGAAAAAGGAGCCGAATAATCTTCCGGGGTATCTGGAAGAAAATTTGGAGGACCCTGCTGGTAAGGTTGTTGCTGGAGCACAGACGCCTGAGTGGAGCTTGCCATGGCTCGAAAACAGTCAAAGGTAGACTGAAGTTCCCCCTTCAACCAGGAGGTAAATTCTGTCGTGGAAACTTCTTTAGGCCGAGAGCAGGAGCTGCACATTTTGGCCGAAGGGTCATGCAGGGTCTTCTTACAGAATGAGCAGGCTTTGTGTTTCGTCTTTCCCACAGATTTCCTATGTGGGGAGGCCTCATGAGTGATGTCCGGATTTTTGTCTGACATGATTGAAATGGCAATATACAATCCTCAGGCACAGGCAGACACAATATAAGAGTAGTAGATTCAATAATACAGCACAGAAACGAAGAGCAAGGAAAGATCTTACCCATTCTGGTGTTTTTAGAGGCATTTAGGTGCCCAGGACCGGAAACATCATATCCGGAAATTCCCAGCCGATTGACCTCTCGTGACCCCGGGTCGCAGCTGCCGCGAAACCGGCACAGTCGGTTAGAGATCTTCTCCTGCCGTGCCTCATTCTGAGGATTCCCCGGGACGGAGTGAACCAGAGCCCGAGGATGCACATCCCAGTGAGCACCCTGGGCTGTGGGCAGAGCCGAACGAGGGCTGAGCCTCTTGTGCGTTGCCGCGATGACCGCAGAGTTACTGCCTCTGAGGCTGTTGCACGAACCCTGGATCCACACGGGACCGCTACCGGGTATCAAAGAAGGACGTCCCCCCGAGGCTCCGAGAAAACAAAAAAAGAGAGAAAAAAAGGTAAGCTTCAGCCTAACCGCTACCTGAGTAGGGCAGGAAACAACACTGGGGAGGAAGGGGGAGGTCTCCTTTTTTTATAGTGTTTCCTGCCCTACCTGGTAGGCGGAGCCTTCTCCTGTGCCACCTGGAATGGCAAGGAAATTACAATCTAATACGAATGCCGATGATTCAATCTCAGCTACAATTACTTCATTATTAGAAGATTCTGAGGACTATTCAGATATACTTGTACATGAAAAATCTATTAACACTACAAAAAAGGAAGCATTCAAACATGTGCGGACCAAGAACTAATTTTGATAAAGCAGGAATTACAAAATCACTACGAAGAAATATCAAAAAAGAGTCTATAGAGTCATGAAACCCCCACATATTTCAGTAGAAACCCCACGGGATGTAATACTACGATTTTCCACGCTTCAAGCATACACCACAGAAGATGGTAGATTCAAGAATATTGTCTTTATCAAGAAGAACAAGACAATTTTGTCTCCAATATAAATCTGTTACTCAATGTTTACGTGAGAAACAAATAAGATATAAATGGGACCTAGCATCTAACCTACTGGTAACTTATGAAAATCGAGTAATAACATTTAATTCGTTAACAAAAGCTCAAAGCTGGTGGGACTCTATCAAAGTCAATTAATTTACTAATGCTTTCTTCTGATTTAATGAAGCAAATATGAATTTTAAAAAAAATATGCACTTTAGATATTTCTTTGTAATTTATCAAAATTAGGAAAGGGAGTATGTTAAAATATCTCAATATTCTAGTCCAATCAATCTTGCACATAAAGAATGGCACTTTACCCTGGGGGGGTTTGTAGAGTTTAGGTGCGATTTTAAGAGCAATTAATTAATTATATATGTAATTAATGAGATATTGATCATGAAATCATAATATTAAATGAATTTTTCACAATTGCACTCTAGACACTTTTTTGGGATATATTACCTTTAAATTAAGAAGTTTAGCTAATTTTACAAATTTTGAAGCTACTGTACAGTGGGGAAGAGATATCTTAATTTAATTAGTAAAAGTGGGATTAAATCAATTTGACTCACTTTTAGATAGTTTTATGCACTTTATTTTTTTAGTCGCACTTTAGTGTATCATGGTATTAGATAACAAAAAGCACTTTAGTCTCTTGGTACGGACAACAAGTATATGAAGATATGTTTAATTTTCGAGGTATAGAAAAGCACTTCAACACTTAAATAGGTTTAATTATCAATGTGCACAATTAAAACACCTTACTTTATAGAGCGTAGGCAATTCTATTAACACAAATACTAGGAAATTATTGTAATTTAATAAGACCCCGTAAAGGGGCAGATATCATGCATTAATTTTGTAAGAAAAAATTAACAGGATGAAGCTCCTACAAATGGCACTTTAGATACTTTGTTTTTATCGCACTTAATATATTGAGAAAAGGTTGTAAGATAAACACTTTAAATAATACTAACTGTAATGCACTTTGCACAGGGGGTATGTTATCTATTTTGTGGAGAGTATACAAATTTACATATATATACAAAGATATAGTTATTAAACTCTATTTCAAATTTTTTTTCTCTGATATATTTGGGAAATTAATTTAGATAAAATATTTTTTTGCCTAGAATATGGATATTAAATGGCAGTACAAATATAGTATTTATTTAAAGCACTTTAAGAAGGTTTTTTGTTGTTAAATAATACTGATAATATTATTACCATCTCATGGTCAACTGGAACAACGTAATTAATATGGAGATTTAATTTATTAATGCAAGCTTATTATTGGCTTTCACATTTTCATATTTATAGAAAATGAAATAAGATAATGTACCTTGAGATTGTGCTTTTTTCCTGTTTTTATTATTGTATTTGAGTTAATGTGAATTAATAACTGATGAAAAGAAATTATAAAATATGCATTTTAATCTCCATAAAGGTGTCAAGCACAGCGTATGATAGGACCTGTAATCAGGTAGAACAGCGTGTGCAAGTCCAAAAGACAGACCACAATAGTCCAGTACAGAATAGCCGATGAGCAAGCGTGCACGTGGCAGGTCCGGACCTGGCTCCAGCAGTGGACGGCTGTCGAGTGGAGTTGCGGGGTCTTCCCCTCCCTCGCGGCGGCGGAGGCTGTCTCGCAGAGGCGGGAGGTCTCCCTCTCCTCCGCGGTGGTTGCGGCTGCTGTGGCAAGGCGGGAGGTCTCCCCCTTCTCTGCGGCGGCTGAGGCTGCTTTGCCGAGGCGGGAGGTCTCCCTCTTCTCCGCGGCGGTTGCGGCTCGGCGGGGGGTCTCCCTCTTCTCCGCGGCGGCTGCCGGTCCGAGGACCCGGAGGCACCGGCAGCCAGGTATGTGACAGTACCCCCCCTCGAAGGGGCGACCACCGGACGACCCCTGGCAAGACCAACACGTCTCCTGGCGAGGAAGACCCGTACCAGACGAGGAGAGTTGAGACGAGCAGCGGGTACCCAGGAACGACTCTCCGGACCAAGTCCTCTCCAGTGGATCAGATACTGCACGCTCCCTTGTTGTCTGCGAGTGGCCGGACAACACCGAAGTGGGTCTGCACCAGAAGTCTCGTGGTAGTAAAGCGATTGCACACTAGAGGCTTCAGAAGCAAGACGTGAAAGACTCGAGGAATCCGGAGGGTACAAGGTAAGAGGAGTTCGTAGGCTACTGGATTGATCCGGCGAATGATAGGAAAAGAACCAATAAAACGTGGAGCCATTTTCATGGAAGGAACCCTGAGCTTGACATACCGGGTAGACAACCAAACCCTTTCTCCTGCCAAATACGCAGGAGCACTGGAGCGTCTTTTGTTTGCTTGATGCTCCTGACGCCTGTCCGCCTGTTGCAATGCCTCTAGTACTGAAGACCACGTGGACCGTATGGTAGCCAGCCAATTTCTCCTGTAATTCTGGAACCGTAGAGGCAGGAAATGTTCCGGGAAAGGACTGCGGATGCAGACCATACAAGCAGAAGAATGACGACACTCCCGTGGACTCCTGTACGGAGTTGTTACGGGCAAACTCAGCAAAAGGTAACAGATTAACCCAATTGTCCTGGTGGTTATTGACAAACAAACATAAATACTGCTCCAAGGGTTGATTAGCCCTCTCCGCTGCTCCGTTGGACTGTGGATGATACGCGGACGAGAATGCCAAAGTAATACCCAAGGCTTTAGTAAATTCATGCCAGAAGCGTGCTACGAATTGTGAACCTCGGTCGGAGAGAATCTCGGTGGGTAATCCATGGAGACGGACGATCTCGCGTATAAAGACTTCGGCCAACATGGCAGCAGAGGGCAATTTTTTCAACTGAATCATATGAGCCATCTTGGAAAAGCGATCAACAACCATAAGGATAACAGTATGACTGGAGTTAGGTAAGTCCACAATAAAGTCCATGGCTATGTGCGTCCACGGAGTCGAAGGAAGAGGCAGAGGATGTAACAGGCCAGCAGGCAGTCTCTTGGAAGATTTGTTAGCCCCACACTTAGTACAGGACTGGACGAATAGGACAACGTCCTTGGCCCAATTCGACCACCAAAAGTTCTGGAGACTAGATCCTTTGTGCGTGTAATTCCCGGATGTCCCGCCGTCCTGGAACCATGAGAAAAACGGAGGACTCGAGACCGGAAACGAACAGTAACAAACAACTTGCCAGCAGGTAGAGACACCAGAGCTTGGGTTTGCATACTGACAATACGATCCAACAGGGGAGTACGACAGGTAAGTTGGATAGCAGCCATGACCTTGGTCGCAGGAACGATCGCCTCAGGTTCGTGACACTCCTCGTCAAGAAACGTGTGCATACGTGAGAGAGTGTCAGCTTTGATATTCTTGGACCCCGGACGGTAGGTCAAAACAAAGGGAAATCGCGACAGGAACAAGGACCATTTTGCTTGACGAGGATTGAGACATTTTGTGGTCTCCATGTACTGTAGGTTTTTATGATCCGTCAAGATCAAGGTAGGAACGTGTACACCCTCCAGCAGATGTCGCCACTCCTCCAGGGCAAGTATAACCGCCAACAGTTCCTTGTTGCCGATGTCATAATTCCTTTCCGCAGAAGAGAATCTCCTGGAAAAATAACCACACGGGTGTAGTGGCCCACTATACGAGGCCCTCTGGGATAGGACAGCCCCCAGGCCCATCTCTAATGCATCCACCTCCAGAACAAACGGTAATAAGGGATCCGGATGTCGCAGTACCGGAGCAGTACTAAACCTCTCCTTCAACTGGTCAAAAGCAGAGACGGCAGCGGGTGGCCATTCGATGGTATTGGCCTCTTTCTTGGTCAGGGCCGTCAAAGGAGCAGCAATCTTAGAATAGTCTCTGATAAAATGTCTGTAATAGTTGGCAAACCCCAGAAAGCGTTGTAATGGTTTCAGACCCACAGGCTGCGGCCAGTCCTTGATAGCCTGCACTTTGGAAGGGTCCATCTCAAACTCCTCCGGGGAAATGACATACCCCAAAAACATGACCTTGCGGACCTCGAAATCGCATTTCTCCAGCTTGGCGTAGAGCCCATGTTGCCGTAGTCGGTGTAGTACTTTAGCTACCTGCGTGCGATGAGTCGAGAGATCCGAAGAATAAATCAAAATGTCATCTAGATACACCACGACAAACTGTTGCAGGAAATCTCTGAGACAGTCATTGATGAACTCCTGGAAGACAGCTGGTGCATTGCATAAATCGAAAGGCATCACTGTATACGCGTAATCTCCCGACCGTGTATTAAAAGCCGTCTTCCACTCATTGTCGGCACGAGACTAACAAGGTTGTAAGCCCCCCGAAGATCCACCTTGGAGCTTGGTAGCTCTGCGCAAACGGTCAAACAGTTCGGAAATCAATGGAATGGGGTAGGTGTTACGTCTCATAATTTTGTTAAGACCCCTGTAGTCGATGCATGGGCGAAGCTCTCCATCCTTCTTTTTTACAAAAAAAATCCTGCTCCAGCGGGTGACGTAGATCGGCAAATAAATCCCCGACGAAGATTCTCCTCAATATATGACTCCATGGCTTTGGTCTCTGGAACGGAGAGCGGATAAACCCGACCTCTGGGCGGCATGGTACCAGGAAGCAGATCGATGGGACAGTCGTACGGTCGGTGCGGAGGTAGCTTCTCCGCCTCCTTCTTGTCGAATACGTCCGCGAAACAACGATACGGCTCAGGCAGAAGTGAAGTCCCGAAGGAGTTCAGTGTCACCGAGGTAGTCCTCAGGGGTGTGAGGCAATGATCCTTGCAGGAACCCTGTTGTCCTACCGATGCAGGTCTCATATTGGCCTTCTGATTCTAGTCCAGTACAGAATAGCTGATGAGCAAGCCAAGGTCAGGAAGCCAGAAGTCAGGGTCGTTGCAGGGTAAGCCGATGTCAGGAAGCCAGAAGTCAGGATCGTTGCAGGGTAAGCCGAGGTCAGGAAGCCAGAAGTCAGAATCTTCGTGAGGGAAGCCAGAGTCAAACGCCAGGAAAACAGTAACAGGAACAAGCCGAGTCGGTACTTACTGAGGAATAGACACTATACAAGATAGGTACGACCATCAGAAGGCAAAGCTGGAAGGTTTCTGAGGCTCTTAAATAGGCAGAGGAAGTCCAGGCACCAATTAACGTATTCCCGCCAAAAATTCAAAGTGCCGTTACGTCACTTCCGGTCCGCGGCCATCTTGGGGTTGGCGAGATCATAAAATCCTAAAAGGAGCAGTAGTACCTGCTGGCGCCACTAGGTGGCGTGCAGAGGAACGCGTGCACGCGGCAGGTCCGGACCTGGCTCCAGCAGTGGACAGCTGCCAAGTGGAGTTGCAGGGTCTTCCCCTCGCGGCGGCGGAGGCTGTCTCTCCTCCGCGGTGGTTGCGGCTTCTGCAGCAAGGCGGGAGGTCTCCCCCCTTCTCCGCGGCGGCTGAGGCTGCTGTGCCGAGGCGGGAGGTCTCCCTCTTCCCTGCGGCGGTTGCGGCTGCTGCGGCAAGGCAGGGGGTCTCCCTTTTCTCTGCGGTGGTTGCTGCGGCACGGCAGGGGGTCTCCCTCTTCTCCGCGGAGGCTGCCGGTCCGAGGACCCGGAGGCACCGGCAGCCAGGTATGTGACAAAAGGTTGCACCTTTTTAAACATTAAGATGGAAGTAAGATAATGTACTTTTTTTTAAGAACTAGAGAAATTATACAGTAATAATGAAATTTATGAAATTATATATAGACCATGTGTTAGATAATATAGGATTTTTTTTCTTTTTTCTCTCTTCTTCCCACATTTCTCCTGCTCTTTCTCTTTTCTCCTCTTCAGATACAAATTCTAGAGTTAGAACCTTATAAATAATCCCCCTAACTCCATAAAGGGGCCTCTGTGGAATGTATACCTCACAACAGTGATAATTCAAAATATGAGGCACAGGCTTTTTGGTCCAGGTAGATGGGAAGGACCATACCTGGCCTTTCAACCATTGGAGTTGGACAGCCTTGGAAATAGGATATATTCCCTCCATTTTCTTTTTAATCTTTCTCTTTTCTCCAGTCTAAACTTATTCGGTCTTTTATTTTTCGCCCCTTTTTTCTTCTTTTTTGAGCCGAGGGTATAAGCGTCAAATACAAAAAAGATGGTACACATTACCGTATTTGCTCGATTATAAGACGACCCCCCCAAAATCAAAATATTAATTTAGGAAAAAACAAAAAGCCTGAATATAAGACGACCCTATAG
>VKOC01022811.1:0-27449 GCA_009364415.1 Spea multiplicata
GATCCGATTCATGATCCGAATCTTCGGATCACTCAGTGTGACTCACAGGAGTTACTGTTTTCCAGTAACTCCGTGCAGGCACACTAACGATTGGCCCCTCCCCTCCAATGAATCCTCCCCCCTGCCTACTCCAGTGATGTCAAAGAAGGCAGAGAGTCGTTAAAAGATCCGAATCTTGTAGTGATCCGGATCTTTGAACGACTCTCTGCCTTCATTGGGATTCGAATCATTCAGATAATATCACATACTGTTATAAATAAATACATTAATAATCACTGCCCCCACGATTTACATTCCCCTTTACCTGCAACTGCACCTTAAGCTAACTTTATTAAATTAATTAAATTAACCCTAAACACCCCATCAACCATGACTGCCCCTAAAATTAACCCTAAACACCCCATTAAGCCATTAACTGCCCCAATTAACCTAAAACACTTCATTAAGCATAAACTGCCCCTAAATTAACCCTAAACACACCCATTAAGCCTAACTGCCGTCTAAATTAACCCTAAACACCCCATTAATGTAACTGCCCCAATATAACCCTAAACACCCCATTAACCATAACTGCCCCTAAATTAACACTAAAGACCCCATCGACCATACCAATTTATTAGGTAATTTATCTGGAGTACATGCAATTAATTTAGGGGCAGTTATGGTTAATGGAGTATTTAGGGTTAATTTCAGGGGCCGCTATGGTTAATGGAGTATTTAAGGTTAATTTCAGGGGCAGTTATGGTTGATGGGGTATAAGGGTTAATTTTATGCTGATGACTGAGGGTTAATTTAGTTAATTTAATAAAGTTAACTGTAGGTGCAGTTATAGGTAAAGGGGGGCAAACTCAGGGGAATCTAAATCCTGGGGGCAGTGAACATTATTTATTTATAAAAGTATAGTATCAGTAATATTGTCTGAATGATTCGAATCTCTGTAAGATTCGGATCCTTGTAAGATCCGGATCCCTGTAAGATTCAAATCATTTGAATCATTCGAATCTTCGGATCATTTGAATCTTTCCTGTGAATTAATGAGCTGTAACCTGACCCCAGAGTCTGTGTCTGAATGCTCTGCAGATGACTCACAGCTCTAGGATCAGGTTACAGCTGCATGATTCACAGACTAAACTGCTTCAAATGAATCGTTCAGTCTACTGAACCGATTCACCCGGATCACTAAAAAGAATGGGATCAAATGAACGATTCGTTCATGATCCGGACATCACTACTCCTGGCTAGTACAAGAGACGCTGCTCGCAACCAAAGCACCGATAAGCAGCCTGGCCCCGGCAGACATTTTTATTTTCAGCTATATAAGGTCTGATTAGAAGACAACCTCGAAAGCAAAGGAGGAAGTGCCAGCGCATGCGTGCCTATGAGCAGTACACAGGAACAGAAATGCAGACAGGCATTGAGCAGGAGAGAGCCAGAGACCCATAAACTGCAGGAACCTGGGATCCTGACACTGGGGGACAGATGTGCATAACTGGGGGGGGGGGTGCAGGTTGGCAAATAAAAGGAAATAAAAAAACAGGAAATGCATTTTTCTCAATTATAGTTTTTATTAAATATGAAAAAATAGTTTACATGTGAATTAATATTTACTAGTAAAACTTTTTAGTAGTAGTCTTATATTCAGACTCTCTTTTTTTTCTAAATGTAATAGTCAAGTGTTGGGGGGTCGGGCGTATTATGGTAATCTGCACACAATTCCTAAGCATATATATATATATATATATATATATATATTGTCCAAATACCACAAAAAGTACATATGTGCTATATATTTAATTTGAGTGTGCAGGTGAACAGGTTTTGGTATATTTCTCTGCAGTTGCACTTAAAATGTGCAAGAAATCCTAAGAACTAAGTATTTGTGAAGAAAGCATAGAAAATTAACCCCTTCACTACCGGGACGTACCTGGAACTTCATGGTCAACCCTAAACACCCCATTAAGCATAACTGCCCCAAATTAACCCTAAACACCCCATTAACCATAACTGCCCCTAAATTAACACTAAAGACCCATCAACCATACAAATTTATTAGGTAATTTATCTGGAGTACATGCAATTAATTTAGGGGCCGTTATGGTTAATGGGGTCTTTAGGGTTAATTTCAGGGGCCGTCTAGTGTAATTATGAAAAACACAAATTATTATTAAAAAATACATAACTATTTCCTCATAATCGATTATTTATCTGTCTCCCTGATCAGTGGCCTAAACTTGTCACAAGTTATCTGATAAAAAAATATTTTAAAAAAGTTTAAAAATTGAAATGCGCACGTTCCAGTTTTGACTCCACAATATCTGAGAAACAATGATTTATTTATGGATGTGGGCATGGGTGTAGGAACCCCTAAAAATCTGGGGGATAGCATTTTTCCCCATCAGATACCTCTTTCCTCACTATCCCTACCCAACTTTCTCCCCATCTCTTTTTGCAAGCAAGTACAATAATATATCTCTTGAAACACTGGTAAAAATAATGTACGTTTAATACATTAAATATAGGGGGAGAAAAACAGCTAAAAAACTGGCCCCCAGGAAAGCATTTCCTTGGGCCCCGCTTCACGCTCTCTATCATGCAATCACTCCTTCCGCTCCCACACCAAAAAAAAATTGCCACACTGACTGCAGATTAGGGGTTGACTGTGAGTGTCTTCCCTCCTTCTGACCCTACCATGACTTTGGTAGATCCCCCCCCCCCGTAATCATCCCCAGATTCCTTGTCCCCTTATTCACTAAGCCATACCTCTCTTTTCCTTCCTCTCTGTAGTTCAGTTATAGATCAAATAATCAACACATGTAAACAGCACTTGCATGTATAGATCAACTGAATAAGACATACAAACCCTATATTTGCAGGTATACAATAACAATGTATGGAAACATAGCATAGCAGGTATAGATCAACAGAATAACACACAAACCAAGCTTTGCAGGTATAGATCAACTGGAAATCGCATGTAAACTCAGCATTAAAGATATAGATTAAACCTCCTAAATTACAGGCACAGATCACAGGTTGCACACCCCAAAGGCCAGCCCTGGTGTCCACATTCCCCACATAGAACCTGAACAGCACCCAGATTACACAAATAGATTACAGTCCAGCGTGTCCCATAAACTCCCTGTCTGTGCCATCTTGGTCCCCAAGGCTCAAACACACTACTTGTGCCATCTTTGCCTTTGCCTAATTCACATCCATGATACACATTATCCATTAATGCATTCTCACAAATCATTCAAGCAATTCATCCACACATTACTTCATTCATTCTCTTACTCTTTCACACAATTCATCCACACATTAATTCATTTATCCTCCTTCTCATTTTTTTTAACTTCTTTATTACAAGGAGAAGACAAAGCATAAAACATAAGAATAAGTGTTCATCCAGACATATTGGCTTATTAAACTTGACATACAGAGACAAGTGATGTACAGTTCCAGTATAACATACAGTACAAACAATGATCTGGGAGACCAAAAGTAAGGTTAAGTGGAGGACAATCATGGAATCAATCATAAGGTACAAAAGTTTCCCTTCACAAAGATGTCAGTAAACCCACAGACGCAAAACCTCGGACCACAACACGCAGCCATCCCGCCCATCACCAAGATTAAAAGCCTGGGACGGGGCGAGTACCCCTCAGGACCTGAAGGCAGTACCATTCTGTGGTATTAAATGTTTGGCGTAACGACAACCTGGTATTAGTATCCAGTGTCCTCTTTCTCAATCTTTATTTAAATATTCTTACTACCCCCTTTCTTACCATCTATCCCCCCTTTCTCACCATCTACCCCCTCTTCCCCTTCTCACCAGCTACTCCATCCCACTCCTTACTGTCTACACCATGTCACTATCTACTCCCTTTCCCCCTTTGTAGTTCACTTACCTTGTGAAGTCTTGTTAAGTCCAAAGTTAATGAAAATTGATGTGCCAGGGCAGTCATGACTTTAAGTGGGTGTAGAAAGCAAACTATGTTCTCTTTCTTCACCCAAACGGTGTTGCTGTAATGCCTCAATGTCGAGGCATTCATCAACACAGACATCAGCAACATCCGCCATACACTGTATACAGCTTCAAAAATATATGGTTTTATAGGGCACATTGAATCGGCCAGGCTCAAAGGTGTACCGAATAGGGCGTGGGCACAGGATCAACAACTGTCAGAGTTCAACATTGAAAAGTGCCTCAAACAGCCAGGCAGACCCATGCATGAGTGGTATCACTGTACCCACACACCAGAAGTGGAATCGTGCCATTAAAACGTAACTTTTAATATTGTCATTAAAAAAGCACAATGTAATATACTGTATCTGAATTGTACACTGCAAACAGGCTATCAATGGCAGTTTAAATGTAAACTGTGTCACATCTAGTCCAAATGAAAGATTCTCCCCCAAAACGGGGACTAGCCATCAGCCGACAAAGTGAAGAACTCTAATCTATTGATCTGCCTCGCCTGTAAAAGATTCTAAGACTGCCTAATAGCAAAAAAAAGAAAATAAATAAAACCCGACATGCATTTCTACGTGGTGTTCACTACATTTTCATCAGGGGGATTGTAGACACGGGGGCCTCCAAACAGCTTTAGATAACCTGTGCAAAGCCACCAGCAGGAGCTAAAGATCAAAGTTACAACAGAAAGCCCTAACTGAATTATAGGAGAAGACTACATATAAATTAATTTCACGAGACCCTACCATCTTCTTTGTGAGGGAATTTAAGGACATCTTGTAATAAAAAATAATAATAAAATATCTTATTTTCCGTAATGAATATGAACCCCAAACCCGCTATAGCCTGTTTCTATTGTTTACCAAAAATCCATAAAAATGCAGTTAATCCACCAGGGAGACCGATTTGTTTCAGGAAATAATCTTACGGAGAAAGCAAGTATTTACATTGATTGGATTCTACGTCCCTTTGTGGTAGGACTGGATTCATTCATTTTTGTTAATGCTGCCTTCACTAAGGCAGCATTTAACAAAAATTTAATCATGTAAGGTGCTGCCACATATGTTTTTATGCAGTTTTGATGTGGAATCACTCTACAGCTACATTCCACATGACCAGGGTCTACATGCAATGGAGTGTTATTTACAACGTAAAGGAAGTAACTTTAGAGAACATACAAGCTTTATTCTTAGGATTCTTAGATTTATTTTGACGCAACTATTTTTTTTTTCCTCTCTAATCGATTCTATCTTGAGATGGCCATGGGCACATGCTGTGCACCCTAATTTGCAAACCTTTAGGTTTCTGGGAAGAAAATATTGTACAATCTAAGGAATCACTTGGTTACGTTGCATTGATGACATCTTGTTAATTTAGGATGGGACTGAGGAACTCTTACTCGAATTTGTGGCGGCCTTAAATACCAATGATCTTAATTTGAGATTTACTTCCGAAATTCAAAAACAAGAAATCACTTTTCTAGACCTATTAGTGACCAAAACAAGGAGGTGATGGTCTCTCGACTACGGTTTACCGTAAACCAACTGCCACAAACGGCTTTTTGGTTTGGGATAGCTATCATCCCCCACGATTGAAGGGTATCCCTATATGACAGTATTTGAGAATAAGGTGCAACTGCACTACTATGGGCAACTTTAAAATCCAAGCTGACTGTATCCTCATAAACCCCTCAAAAAAGCATTCCAGAGGACATTAGACGTTGACCGAGAATCACTTTTGTCCAGTCTCCGCGAGTACTGTTAGACGTATCAGCACATATGTTGCATCATGGAGGGATATTCAGAGGATCTTTAAGACCTACTGGCTGATTTTATACAATGATCCTCATTTATCAAAGGCACTATTACCATATCCAACGATCACCACAAGAAGGTCCAAAAACCTCAGATATATTGGTTCTTGGTTATCTCCCACCACCAACCAATGAGTCCTCTAATTTGCTCAGAAAGAAACCTGAAGGCATGTATAAATGTGGGAGGTGCAGGGGCTGTCAATATATTATATCTACCCATTATTTTAAGGCTTCAGCAGGTCACAAAACATTTTGCATCTTGTCCTTCATAAATTGTCTTGGTACAGGCGTTGTGTATATGATCGACTGCACCTGCGGAAAAAGACATTGGTAAAACATTTAGAGAATTTAGGAGGACATTAATTCTGTCAGATACACGAAGGATACCCCAGTTTCCTGTCATGTAAGACACACAATAGTAATGTATCTTGTCTTATCTTGAGTTTTGCGGCAACAGTTTTTATGCATAACTGTCAGTAATTTTTTAACTAAAGTGTGCATTGATGGCATGACAAAAAAATATTGTAGTATGTTGTAACACTTTTTTTGGACACAAGTTTACGTTGTAGAACTAGTTTTGAGAGTATGAGGTTTCCTTTAAGAAGTCTGGAAAAAATATAGATTAAATACCTAGTCTACTAAAATTGTTAAATTAATGTAACAATTTAAACAGCCTGACAGTCTGTATCCATCTGGAAGCATTTGAACTGTATCTTTTGCTTTCAGTTTACGCTTAATGGAAAGCCAGTATGCTGCATTATCACAGCTCCATTGATTACTCAAATATACCCTGAAAAAGGATTACAGGGTGTTATATGCAAATTGCCACCTAGAGACAAAGTGCAGATAGGTAACTCTTTTGACTATACTTTTTCTTGATATTTAAGAGAAATGTAAATGGAAACCTTAGTATGAAACAAATGTCAGGGGTGGCTATGAAAATAGAAAACTAACCTGAAACTAATAGTGATTTTTATTATTTATTTATTTTTACAAAAAACCCAAACATTTATTTAAATGAGTTTTATCTTTTTGTAGGTTAGGTTACATAATTTCACCTGCTTGCGTTAAAGTAATGACTATACAGCATGGAAAGAATTGAACAAAAAATATGAAACATTGATGATGCCTGCATAATTTCAAGTGCCCAAGCAGATGAATCAGTACATGTTCTAAATGTTCAGTAGATGTTCTATATTATTCTTTTTTTATTTATAGATGTTGTTCTAAATAATTGTGTTCAAACCTAATAGTTAATGTTTTTTTGAATACATTTTGATTTGTGGCTTTGTTTTTTGTTGCAGTTTTTCCCCCCAAATATGGCCCACTATACAGTGTCTCTCAATTACTAAGGGCATTTTAACACTTTTTATTTCACCATTTTAGCTCCAGTCTGTACCAGACATTGCAATAGAAAAAGAAATCTTATTTTAACACACTTTATATACAAACACAGTACTTCAGTACCGTTCTTTCTCAGCGTACGCTTAATTACTGAAACAACTTGTAAATTATATTCAGCAACAACCCCAAGTGCTATAATACCCCACATGCATGGGTATGGCATGTTTTTTTGGCACTGCAGGTTTAAACTTACAATATGCGCATTTGTTTTCAAACATGGAATTTTGACAGATCAGTTTGTTAGGTCTATGTAGAGGTCCCATATTTCAATTTAACCTCATAAAATGATATACCGTATTTGCTTGATTATAAGACGACCCCCCAAAATCTAAATATTAATTTAGGAAAAAAAGAAAAAGCCTGACTATAACACTACCCTATAGGAAAAAAGTTTTGCTAGTAAATATTCATGTAAATTTTTTTCATATTTAATGAAAGCTATGATTGAGAAAAATATTTTTTGTGTTGATTTCCTTTTATTTGCTAACCTGCCCCCTCAGTTATGCACATCTGCCCCAAGGCTTGCCACTCTGCCCCCAAAAATGCCTATGTGCCTTATATAAAAAGGAATATCATGGGGCAGAGGGGCATATAGGGGGTTAAAAGGCATTTCTAGAGGTGTATGTGTATATATATATATATAATATATATATATATGCTAACAGCACATCCTATCAAGCCCAGGCAGCCAGTACATGCTGGAACCTGGGGATGATAGGAGTGTGATTACAGCCTCCCTATGCCATGCTTACCCCCCCCTTACGCATCCATTCACAAACATTTAAATACTCATTCATTCCATTAATCACACATGCTTGATCAAAAACCATCCTCCACCCCTTACCTGAACTGCAGATCTCTCACTCGCAGACTAATGCATGGGCCCGGCTGTGCAAGCAACTTCTCTGGTCCCGCCCCCAGAGGAAGAAGGGGGCAGTGACGATTCTGCTGGGTTCCTGTTTTCCTGCTGCTAGTACAAGAGACGGTGCTCGCGACCAAAGCACCGGTAAGCAGCCTGGCCCCAGCGGACATTTTTTTACAGCTATTTGAGGTCTGATTAGAAGAAGACCTTGATTATAAGACTATATTATAGTCTATTATAAGATTATAAGGGGTATTTTTCAGAGCAGTTGCTCTGGGGAAAAAAAACCTTGTCTTATAATTGAGCAGATACGGTATTGCCAAAACTAGACGGCACATGGACTCTAAGTAGGGGCATATTAAGATTTCCCATGCAACTCATACCATGGAACGCATACCAGCATCTTCCAGAGTTGGTGTAGCAAAAAAAAAACATTTTTCACATCCACTTTGTAGGTGCATCTTGTTTTTTGATAGATTATTTTACTGGGCTCCTGTCTTATTTAAGACACAGTAGAGGTCCCACATTTCAATTTAACACCATACCACTATACATTCCCTAAAAGCACATATTCTCTGTATATTTCATCATCTACTTACCTTTCTAGGTGGCCCAAAGAGTGAACTTTTATTAAATATTTATGCTTTTGTACGCTCTACCCTAGCAATTTCAAAGGCATTTGAGATTTTCACGGTGATCCAATAAGAATGGAAAAGTTTACATTTTTGGTCATCACGATTCATAACATCCACCTGGCAAATTTATTTCAAACCGAATTAACGGACCACTTACCACAACAAGAGCTAAATACTCTTTTTTCCCAAATTGTATAAATTCATAAAAAAGATTTAGGGCTGTGGTGGGACATAGTATATTTTGAATACTATTTGTCTAAACAATGTATTCTGCAAGGCCTATGTATTAAAAGGTTTCCGGCATACAAAAGACTAGATGAGAATTGTATGCACACTTGGAATAAAATTTAGATAGATTGCTTGTTACAAGCCATGCAACAATTACTTAATATAAAAATTCAAGAAAGAGAGACGATACAAAAACATGTAAAGTGTTCAAGAAGAACTCCAAATTTAAAACATTGGAAAAAATAAACGTCTATAAGAGATTCAGTTTTAAATGTTTATTCATGGCACATAAGTACTTATCAGAATCAGAGAGGAGTCTTTGGAAGAAATTGAACGCAGTTCTGCACCTCGGAAATCTTGTATCCTTGTTTGCTTTATCCAGCAAATCACATCTAAGTCTCACAAATACGGAAGGAGAAAGTCTTATGGAAACATCACGAATATGCATTTGTAATGAAATAAGTGGATAAAAATACAGAAGCTGGCTTTTGTAACGCAAAGGGAGAACTCCAGAGTTCTCAGTCAACTTGCATTGAAGTTATAGGACCATTTTGCTCTGGCCCTGTACTGATCCTGGCTTCCCATGTACCAGATCCTGAATCGTTCCTGGCCAGTGGGCTCCCAAGCCGAGTGCCTGGCCAGTGGGCTCCCAAGCCGTCAGCCCCGCCAGTGGGCTTCCTGCCTACAGCCCTTGCAGTGGGCCTACAGCCCTTCCAGTGGGCCTTCAGCCCTGCCATCGGGCTTCGAGCCGCGCGCCCTGCCATCGGGCTTCCAGCCACAGAGACTTATTATGAATCCTTGTTTGTCCTGCCATCTTCCTTAATACAGACTATATGATAGTATCCTACCCGTGGTGTCTTTCTTTGAACTTGTCTGTACTTTCCCTCAGTTATGAGGCATCGTGGGGTACAGACGGAACTCCAAGTATCCCCTGCGACTGGACTCCTACCCGACCTGCTTAACCAGGTCCTGACACTGGGATTTTCACCTAAATAAGGTTTGATTTATTATAAGACTATTAACTGTTAATAGTCAACGATCGCCTCCTAAGCTTCAATGGTGTCTCTGAAATGCCTCAATAGCGAAGCATTTAGCGAAACCGAACACACCCAGGACAGCGGCGCATCCTTAAAAAAAAAAAAAGTCAATGGAGCCCAGCTTTCTAATCCCAATGTAATTAGTAAAGTATTAAAACAATAATTAAAATATGAAAAAAAATACAAATAGGTTTAAAAAAAAAAGAAACATTTAAAAATTATGCAGTGCAATAATTATGCAATTATGCACCATCAGAGGAACCATCCAGTTCCAGAAATAATGTAAAAAAATAAATAAAAAATAAACTTTATTATTATTGGCACGTGATAAAATTAGCACTGAAAGTTCCCAAAAATCCTGACATGGAAAGACTTAAAATAAGAGCATTTCACATACCCAAGGGATTTCTATTTTAAATTGAATTATTATTTTTTTTTTAAATGAATGGCTTGAAGGGGTAAATTGGTGTGTCCCGGTTCAAAGATAGGGCGTAGGCACAGACTGACCAAAATGGAAAAAAGCGCACTTCCTAAATGTGGCCTTTTACCCCCCAAAAATAGACAAACCCATGGATCAGGAGTATCGCTATACTCAAGAGATGTTGCTCAACACATATTGGGGTGTTTTTTTGGCTGTGACATATATCAGGAGCTGTAAATCCATACCTGAAGTTCAATTTTTGTGATAAAAACACAAAATAAATTACTACCAAAAATGTTTGACATGGAAAGGGTTAAAATACCAGCATTTGAAATACCTTTAGGTGTCTAGTTTTCAAAAATATATGGTTTGGTGGGGTAATTTGCATTGGCCGGCTTCAAGGATACCCGAAATAGCACATGTGGCAGAATGACTAGATTTGGGAAACACAATTTTTTTAATAAAGTATGAAGTACTTACCAAATAACTTGCAGAACAAAAAACATTGGGTATGATTTATTTAGCAGGTTTTTTCATTCGCTTTTGCATAAGTAAAATATTTTTCAAATAAAAGTGAGAAACATATATTTTATAGGAATTTTTTATAATGATCAGATCACTTCTATTGGCCAGGAGTGATCTGATCATCAGCCCACTTTTGATTTTTAACTGTTTCTTTTGTTTTTAACTGTTGCAGTTACTAAACTCACAGCATTTGACCTGGAAGCACCCTGGACCCTCAGGTCAGTGCTGTTTGTTTTTTTATTATTTTTGGAGCACAGCATTGACTGATATTTAGTCACCAAAAGCTTGTGGGGACATATTAACCCCTGCAATGCCACGATCGTGTCATACACAATCGCGGCATTGAAGGGGTTAACACTGCACAATTGCTCTTAATTGAGCAATCGGGCAACAGGGGACTGTTAGGGCTGGTCTCCACACTCTTTCTCCCTGTCCCTGAAGCTGCCTCTGGCAGCTGGGACACAATCGCTGATAAACTGGCCATTGCAGGGAGGAGCCTTTTTGATCACTCCTGTAGGTTTACCGGCAATTGCATTTTGAGCCTACAGAATCACTCGGGGGGGCTGTGCTGGTCTGGGCAGACGGCAGCAGCAGCGCCCCTGCGATCTTCACGATTGTGGCGATTTGGGGGGATTTTATTTTGGACTGTCGTGAAGGGGTTAATTGACACTGGAGTTCTTTTGGGTCTGTTTGATTCTACGGCGGTTCGATTTCTTGTTTCTACTATTCCATTAATTTCAAGATTTTTTTATTTGCCTTAAACTCACAAAATATTAACTAATCCTCTTGGCTGACCCATAATGTGAGGGGTAGGGTCGTTAGCAGAGAATCTTTCCATGAAGATTGATTTTCACTTACAAAACATTAGTAATTAATTTACCAGGGTATCTTAGAAACACTGAACATTTATTAAACATTTTAGGAAACCAAAAACGGCAGTCATATTATTTTTGGGTCGCAGTGAATGAAGCATTTTTATACTCTTGTATTCCCCACGGTTTAGGTTATATGCTAGAGGCTTTTTCTGATTATTCTTCAGAACCAATTGATTTTTTTTTCCTATAATGTGTTGAATTTTTATTAACACATACTTTTTAAAATTTGAAGACACTTTTTATGTCCAATGATGTGGGACTGCTATGGGGTCTCCTTTTCCAATCTATTTTTGAGTTGGTGGGAAGTCTCCTATATCTTTGTCGATAAAAACATCTTTAATTTAGATACTAACTTATATTATTGTTATATAGGCAACCTTATACTCCTCTGGTGGGGACAGGAGGATTATATTTCAAAAGATTGTAGATTGTAGATTTTTTTACATACCAATGCATTAAACTTTAAATTTACTTTTAACAATCATGAAAATGTTATCAGTTATCTACATCTTAGTTTGATTGGGAATTAAATGATATAATAAGACATTTTATAAGCCTAACGCAAGCAATACTCCATTGCAAGCTACATCATGCCATCCAAAGCATTTCCAAAAAAGCATATTGGAAGGCCAATTTAAAAGATTGAAGAGAAATTGCTCTACAGAGACTAGATGTCAAAATCAAGCTCTTAAATAATGGTTAGCAGAAAAGGGTTACCTCATTAAAGAGGTTAAAAAAGTAAAAAATGGTGAGGAGGGCCCTACTCCGATTGAACAATCTAGAGGGATTTAGGGTGTATTACACAATAGGTAAAAGTACCGTTGTTAGGGATAGACCAGCCACACTAGTAAAAGTATTGCAGGAGAGGGACTAGGAAAGTTGAGCTAAAGGAATATGGGAGGGCGTTAATGTGCTATGTAAGGAGTGGGTCTTGAGCGATTTTATTTATTATTTTTTTTTTAAAGAATAAAGGCACAGAGAAAGGCGGATAAACCAAGGCGGGAGATAATAAGGGCATGGACTTAGTGGCATCCTGAGTTAGGAAGGGATGGATGCGGGCAATGTTTTTAAGATCGAGTCGACAGATTTTAGAGACAGACTGAATGTGGGGAGTGAACGAAAGGTCGGAGTCAAGCTTGACGCCAAGACAGTTTCATAGAGACCAAGAGCATGACAAGTTTGAAGGAGAAGAGTGTGGTCCACAGTGTCAAAAGCAGCAGACAGGTCCAGTAGGATTAGTATGGAGTAGTGGCCCTTTGATTTGGCAGTTAGTAGGTCATTTGTAACTTTAGTAAGGGTGGTCTCAGTAGAGTGTCAAGGAAGAAAACCAGATTGAAGAGGGTCAAGTAGGGAGTTGGAGTCAAGAAACTTAGTTAATTGGGTATAAACAATTCTTTCAAGCAGCTTAGAGGTTAGAGGAAGTAGAGAGATGGGACGGTAATTGGACAGATCAGTCGGGTCAAGGGAGGGCTTTTTCAAGATTGGAGTAATGGTAGCATGCTTGAAAGAGGATGGGGCAGATCCAGTAGTGAGGGAGAGGTTGAAGATTGAGATGGAAAGGGATCGGGTCAAGGGGGCATGAGGTTGAACAAGAGGAAGGAAAAGGGGAGGGTGAGGGTGAGGGCAGGGCGGTGACTGTACAGATATGTCATATCTGATAGTATCGATTTTAGTATTGATGTATGTGGCAAAGTCAAAGGGGATTAAGGTTAGTGGAAGGGGTAGTAGGGATAGGTCGAAGAAGGGAATTGAAAGTGCTAAAGAGTCATTTAGGGTTATGATATAGGGGGGAGATGAGGGAGGTGAAGTAGGTTTCTTTAGCAAGGTTGAGAGCTGAGTAGTAAGAACGTAGCATAAATTTGTAGTGCAGCAAGTCCGCCATGGAATGAGACTTTTGCCAACTATGCTCAGAAGTGCGGGAACAACATTGTAGGTGACAGGTTACAGTCGTGTACCAGGGTTGGAAATGTGAGCGTTATGAAGAGCGAGTAGTAACTGGGGCTACATCCTCAAGAGCAGATGTGAGAGTGGAGTTATAGAGAGAGGTAGCGTTGTTAGGGCACAACATGTTGGAGAGAGGAGAGGGAATATATTGGTTTGAGAACTTCTGAAAGTTAATAGAGCTGAGGTCTCTGGTTAGGCGAGGAAAGGGTGCAGGGGAGTGAGTAGGAGGCAAGGTCGGAGAGCAGGAAAGTAAGTGGTGGTCAGAGAGGGGGAAATGAGAATTGGAGAAGTTATTGAGAGAGCACATGCTAGAAAAAATAAGGTTCAAGGTTTGCCCATTATCATGAGTAGGGGAGTTAATATGTTGTATGAGATCAAAAGAGGAGCTAATAGAAATGTTTAAGCCATGGGGCTTAATGGGGTGTCAACTGGGATGTTAAAGTCCCCAAGGACAACAGAGGGAATATCAGAAGAAAGAGGGGCATCCATGAGGAGAAGTGGTCAAGAAAGATGCACTGTAAGGGGCACGGTGAAGCTGAAGTTGCCACAATAGTGAGGTGAAGGCCACAATAGCCTTTTCCTGCTGCTCTTTCCTATTGTGGCCTTCACCTCACACTCCTCGGTCTGATGACAGGAAGGGTGGTGGGGCAGGCTTCCTACTCTCACCAACTTGTACTTTTCAACCTATTCCCTCTGCTCCATCACTCTCTCTCCTCTGTTGAAGTCCATGCTATCCGACTGTTTAATCCCATATCCTTGTGTTACAAGAGGTTTGCCAGGTTTCAGAGGGAGAAGGTGCAGAGAACTAGAGGCAAAGTGGTCATGTAAGGCTGTTAGTTTGTTACAGACAGAATGTGCATTCCAGAGTGCAAAGGAAAATGGGGGGGGTAGGAGGTGCGGCAGGGTAACAAATAATTTGATGGGGCCTGATGGGATACACCCCAAGTTATTAAAAGAGCTTAGGGGTGTACTAGCAAAACCGTTAACTGATATATTTAACGAATCTTTGGTAACGGGAGTTGTCCCTGGGGATTGGAAAGTAGCGAATGTTGTGCCTATACACAAAAAAGGCAGTAGGGAGGAGTCGGGCAACTACAGGCCAGTTAGTCTTACATCTGTAGTGGGGAAATTAATGGAAACAATGTTAAAGGAAAGGATTGTTGAACATCTGAAGTCACATGGGTTTCAAGATCAAAAACAACATGGGTTTACCTCGGGAAGATCATGCCAAACAATCTTATTGATTTTTTTGATTGGGTGACTAAAGTAATTGATCAAGGTGGTGCAGTAGACATTGCGTATCTGGATTTCAGTAAGGCCTTTGACACTGTGCCACATAGAAGACTTATAAATAAACTGCAATCTCTGGGTTTAGATCCCAATGTTGTTGAATGGATTAAGGAGTGGCTGAGTGACAGACAACAGAGGGTTGTAGTCAATGGCGTATATTCAGAACAAGGTCTTGTTACCAGTGGGGTACTTCAGGGATCTGTACTTGGACCCATTCTCTTTAATATTATTATTAGTGATGTTGCAGATGGACTTGATGGAAAGGTATGTTTATTTGCTGACGAAATTTGCAACAGGGTTGATGTTCCTGGAGGAAGAAGCCAAATGGCCAACGATCTAGGTAAACTGGAAAAATGGTCAGAGCTGTGGCAATTTGGCATTTAATGTAGATAAATACAAAGTAACGCACCTGGGGCATAAAAACCCAAGGGCAGAGTATAGAATATTTGGTACTGTCCTAACCTCAACGTGTGAGGAAAGGGATTTAGGGGTAATTATTTCTGAGGATTTAAAGGTAGGCAGACAATGCAGTAGAGCAGCAGGTAATGCTAGCAGAATGCTTGGTTGTATAGGGAGAGGTATTAGCAGTAGGAAGAGGGAAGAGCTCATGCCGCTGTACAGATCACTGGTGAGACCTCACTTGGAGTATTGTGTACAGTATTGGAGACCGGATCTCCAGAAGGATATAGAAATGTTGGAGAAAGTGCAGAGAAGGGCTACTAAAATGGTTTATGGATTACAAAATAAACCTTACCAGGACAGGTTAAAGGATCTTAACCTATATAGCCTGGAAAAAAAGACGGGACAGGGGGGATATAATAGAAACATTTAAATACAATAAAATACTCAACTCTCTTCCTTTACCTTGTTGATTCCCTTTATTTAAAAGGAGAAATGCTACCACAACAAGAGGACACAGGCATAAACTAGAGGGTCAAAGGTTTAATGGTAACATCAGAAAATATTACTTTACGGAAAGGGTAGTGGACGCATGGAATAGCCTCCCAGCAGAAGTGGTAGATGTTAATACAGTAAAGTAATTTAAGCAAGCATGGGATAGGCATAAGGCCAAGCTAGATATAGGATAAGGGCAAGTACTAAAGGAAAGTACTCAGAGGCTGGGCAGACTGGATGGGCCTACTGGTTCTTATCTGCCGTCACTTTCTATGTTTCTATGTATGTGGACAAGGTTATTGGCGTTTCTAGAATGTTGACTGGGAAAGGATGAGGAAGAGAGAACCAAAGGAGGGCCAGGATTTGGGGGAAATATCCCCAGCTGCTAAAAGAAGTAGAAGAGAGAGTGAGATAAGGTGGGAATAGAACCTGTGTGAGTGGAGAGATTACTGGGAGTGGGGGAAAGCGAGGAGGTGGGATGAGAGAAGGGGAGAAGAAAGTAATGATGGTGCAATACAGATATAGTGTGGAGGTGTTGGTGGCTGGAGAGAGAAAACTGTTTTACTAACAACAGATGAAAGAGAAAAGAGGAACAAGAGAATTGTGAACATGGTATTTGGAGAAAAATGGGAAGGGGAATGGAATGGTGGTGGAGCAAACACAATAAGCAGTAGGCAGCACTTGATAACAGTTTGGTGGAGTATTTTTGCCTCCAAGTTCCTTTTTGTCCTTCCCTATCGTCTTTGTGACACAGTAACATAATTAATTACTAAACCTAAAAGAGGTGGTCTACAGGAATTATTGGCTCATATTAGATTTTTCATTTAGAAAATGACTGAATTCACAATGGAATGTAGGCTATTATTTTGAATTACATACGTTATTAGGTATTACCGTATTTACTCGATTATAAGACGACCCTGATTATAAGACGACCCTATAGGAAAAAAGTTTTACCAGTAAATGTTAATTCATGTAAACTATTTTTTAATAAAAGCTATGATTAAGAAAAATATTTTGGTTTTATTTCCTTTTATTTTCCAACCTGCCCCCCAGTTATGCACATCTGCCCCAGAAATGCCTTATACCCCTATATGCCACTGTGCCCCATGATATGCCTTTTGACCCCCTATGTGCCACTTTGCCTCCAGAAATACCCCTATATGCCACTCATTTAGAGGGTTAAAAGGCATATTATGGGGACGAGTGGCATATAGGGAGGTTTAAGGCATTTCAGGAGGCAGAGTGGCGTATAGAGGGTTAAAAAGGCATTTCTGGAGGCAGAGTGGCATTAAGGAGGTTAAAAGGCATTTCACAGAGCACTCTGCCTCCAGAAATGCCTTATGCCCCCCATTTAACACTCCCTCCCAATCCCTCCTCCAAACTTACCGGTACTTCTGAGTCCCCTGTCATGTAGCCGGGGCAGCATGTAGATGTCTACGCGATTCGCGTAGACAACTTCCGCTGCAGCCAGAAGGAGGTGTGGCTAGCAGCGGGGGTTGTCTGCCCCAGCTACACACCAAGTGAAATATTAGTAAGTGTATGAGAGTGATGGGTATTATGCTGTAATTTATGATGAATGTTTGCGAATGAGGATTTCAGATTGCATGGAAGTGTGGGGGGGATAGCATGGCATGGGGAGGCTGTCTAGGCATGATAGGAATGTGATTGCTGTTATCAGTTAATTTTTTTTGTCCAACTGTGGTGTGTTAACAACACTTTTATTAAAAGTAAATTACATACCAAAATTGGACAGAAAAATTCAATAACTATTAATATATATATATGATTGCAAACAGCAATCACACTCCTATCATGCTATGTCAGCCAGCACATGCTAGAACCTGGGCATGATAGGATTGTGATTGCGGTTAATTATATATATATATATATATATATATATATATATATATATATATATATATATATATATGATAACAATTTTGCTGTACCCCTGTCAGTGTTTGCCTAACCATAGAAACTATGCATTTCTATGCATTTTCTATTTATATGCAAGTGTGTGTGGGGGGGTGCCAAATACAGGATCTGCCACAGGTGCCAAAAATTCTACTATGTCGCAAGGCTATTGGGCGGCGTGGTTCGTACACGCCGGCCGCTTTAATTTCATTAGGCGTCGGTGGAGTGACTGCCGCACGACGGCCGCTTTCAATGTCGCTCGCAGCTGCTTTGGTGGTGAAATGGGCAACTTGACTAGACTTGCCCCCCAGGCCTTAGGCTGCCAGCCCTCCCCTGATCACCATGCATTCCCCATATTATAGATCTTTTTTGCATTTTTCTCTCATTTAGTTCACTGTTCTTTGAGCTCTCACCACCAGATTGCAATGTTACTTTGTTTTATTTCTTTATTTGTTATATCTTAAACACATGTTCTCCAGTACACTCTGATACATGGTCTTGGGGTTTTCCTGTTCACCGAGACCTCCTGGGTACTATCATACCTTAATCTCCCCATGACTGAGTGTTTTCAGTTCTGCACTGTATCAATCCTCTGTGATGTATCGTATATTGTACGTTGTCAATGCCCCTGTATTTTTGTTATACTTTCATTGTATCCTTGCGATGATCGGACTTATGCTATTACCCATATTGATGTTCCACGCCCATGGTATCTTTGTACTTGTACTGTATTTATTTGATGCCTTGAAACTATGCTTGCTGTGGTATTATGGCAATGTAACTCTGTATCCCATGTACCTTTTTTTTTGCAAAAAAAGAGAATTGATTACGGTATTTCCGGAGATTTTGCCAAAAAACAGGCAAATATATACGGGTTGTATCACTGTATTCACGAGGTGTTGCTGAATATATATTGGCAGTGACCTATACCAGAAGCTGTAAATTCATGAAGTAAAATGCGTGTGAAAAAACACAAACACATTACTACCACCAAATTCGGGTGTCTAATTTTCAAAAATATATGGTTTGATTGGGCTAAATTAGACAGGCTTCAAAAACATCTCAAATAGCACAAGGTGGCAGAATGGCCAGTTTTGAAATAGCAAAACTCCACTGAAAAGCGAGGGGAAAAACGTAAGAAATTGGTATTTCTAAACTCTAGTCTAGGCAAATAGAAGAATCTATTTAGCAGGTTTTTCATTAGCTTCTGTAGATGAGAAAGATTTTTCAAATAAAAGTTAGAAAAATGCTTTATTTTTGTGTATACTACACTATTGGATCCACCAGCAAACGCCCACTCTTTTCAAGAATAAATTATTTCAACTGTTTAGGCTGGATTGGGTGGAATCCATGCTTAGCAAGAAAAAAAATCCACTGGTAAATTTTTTTGAAACATGGGGTATGTACATAACCACTCTGGAAGCCGATATGCAGTTGTTGATCCTATCTGCCTTTTCAGCATACCTTGTGGTATATATAGCCTATTACAGGGTAGGTCCCCAATTACTAATATGCAGACTTGACACAGGGAAGGTGGACTGGGGACTCTGATCAGAGAGGGCTAAGTTTACGCTAGGTTGCAACGGAATGGGCAAACTTTCATACTCTCATACGTTTTTGGACTCCATGCATGGAAGGCAGGTTTGTTAGTTCTAAAATTAGTGTTTCTCTCTTTCCTTTGTTTGAATTGTTGTGTTTGCTGGATTGCATCTCTACTTCTACACTTATAGTTATACATGGGTAGATGTCTTCACCAAGATGATGGCCCTTACACTTGCTATTAACTAAGATTGATATGATTGTTGTGTGGCCACTAATGGTTTCCCTCCTTTTCCCCCTTTTTTTCACCACATACTTTCAACATTGACCATGACATTTAAAGTTTCTTACCATCCTGGTGAACATACTAACACAATGTGGATTTGATGTCATATACATTATAGTATGCCTGCACACTCTAGGAATCAATTGTGACACAAAAGAAGCATTATATCACTGTTGTATTTATTAAAAAGTATACTCTCCATGTGCTCCTGGTTGTGATCATGATGTGGGGGACATGATGTAACAAATGTATATGCTTTCCTATAGATTGTGGCAATGGTGTTGTATACAAGGATTTGGTCTGGATATGTGGATATGTGGAATGTCACTCCCCCATCCTTATTTTTCTTTTGTATCCTTGATGTGGAAAAAGTGGAAAACCCGAAATAAAAAGACGTGTAAAAAAAAAAGCTTTAATTTCTTCATTTTATATTTATTTATATATATATAATTATAGTAAATTAAATATTATATGACAGTTCAACACTAGTACCACAGAAATATTACAGCCATTGTCACAAAGGGTACAAAAGAATATAAAACTGCCCTGTAGTAACACAATAATATTTAGAAGACCATAGCAAGCTTTTTAACTGCTCACATAACTTTATAGCAGATCTTTGAGAAGTTGCAGTAGGAAGCTCTAAAACAAAATGGAAGGGCAACTTTGATTTATTATTCAAATTGTATCTACCATCAGTTATATTATAGTTGGGACCAGCCGAGAGACACTGCTATATAAAATGTTAAAAAAACAAACAAAAATTAATTACTGTAAACACAGTGTGAGACCTGCGTGGATTATTAAAGAGTGAATGTGTGTAAGTGTGTATTGTTAGAGTGGCTGTCTGTATGTAATTGTATGACTTTAGACTGTGTATGTATGTTTAAATGGCTGTTGCATGTATAATTGTGTGGTGTTGGAGGGGCTGTGTGTATGAATGCATAATTGTATGCATATATTGTGTATGCATGTATGTGTAAAGTGTTAGTGGGTATGTTTGTGTATGGTGTTAAAGTGTCCGTATGTATGTGTTAGTATAGAGGTGGCCCTGAACATCATCATATGTCTTGGCTCAGGTAAGCAAGTCAGTTAGGAGCCCAGTTGCAGGGGAATATCTGAGGCTCCCCGTGACGCAAAGTGACATACAAGTAAGTACAGACAAGATAATAAAGTCACGAACAAGACTGGTTTACAAGAAAAGACTATATTGATGAGTGCTAGCTGATCTGGTACTGCAACCAGGACTGTTTTTTTACAGTAGAACAAAGCACAGACAGGATACAGGCTGTAGGTAATAAGCGGGTTGGAGAGTCTCTTGACAGGGCGCTGTGGCATGAACGGGATGCAGGTGGTAGTTAGCACATGGGCTGGAAGTCTCTTGACAGGGCGCTCTGGCTGAGAACACAGCTGAAGTCTTCTGAGGAACAGAGGGGACAGGCACCACGGCCAGGACTCTGCAGCTGGAGTGACGGGGGAATGGAAATACTTAGGGAGGGCACACGGCAGGAAGCCCTCAGACAATAAGATGTGGTCAAAAAACAAACTTGGTCGGTAACAGACAGTCATAAAAGACAAATCAGGAATCAAGGAGAATTGTCAAAAAATGGTCAAAAACCCTGATCAGAACCAGAAGATCACATAGGAATTTTGTAGCAGAAGTACAGGACCAAGTAGAGAGCCACAGCAGTAGCTGCTTACACTGCAATGTAAAAAACATTAAGGGGGGTGCTGAGCAGGTACTTATGGAGATAGAGTAACGCTCTGGTAAGCAGGTGCATCTGGTCGGGTCATATGAATTCCAGGTTCCACATACCGGAGAGTGTCCTCTAGAGGTTGCAAGTAAACATGGTGTGTTATAAGTATGACATATTCCTGGCTGGCCAGGCAGAAAACTGACATCATACCTCCAACATCCTAATTTATTCACAATTGCCCCCTCTCAGAAGAGGGTTGACACTGTCAATAATCTAAAAAAGAACCTGTTCACATTGTTTCCGAACTCTTTAAAATGTTTGGCTGCACGGAATTTGGTCACACTACCCCCATCTCTGCTGTGAAGTTTTTTTAATTACATATAGTAGGCCACATGGATACTTCAGGATATACACCACCAAAGGTGATTCACATGAATAGTAATTACCAAATGTGGATGACAGAAGGGATCACACTATTACATTAATTTTATTACAAGACGGGAGGCCACCAATAGCAGCAAAGTGACAAACTTGAAAATCAAAATATATAACCAACCAACATAAAACAGGGACTATAAAGCCTGAAGACTTTCTCCTCCTCCTCTTCTTTGCTGCTACCGCCAACAGCAAATATATCAAGGAATGGGGCGCATAAACATGTAAAGGAAAAAACAAACAAACAAAATACTATAGTGTAATAAGTTCAAATATTAAATATGAGTGATGACAACGTGATGCACTCACAAAGGTAATATGTAAAAGTGGCCCATCAAATGAGAGGAGTTCTTCTGAGTATCTGGAATGCAAATGAAGAAAACCACAAATGGTGCAGTATAAAGAAACTATATTTAATAAGAGAGCTCATAAAACTCACAAAGAAGTTGGCATAACCGATATGTTATGCGAAATCACAGAATAAAAACGTCCAGCAGATCAAAGATATCCGAATACAGTAAAGGCTCAGTCTCAACGCGTTTCGCCAAACTCCGTTGGCTTCTTCAGGAGAAAAGTAAATGTATTCCAGCAAGGCAAATGATCAGTAGGTCCGCATCGTCAAATCCTTCATTTTATAAGGAGTTCCGGGTAGTCACGTCGTCACGCCATAACGTGTATTGGCGGCGTATTGTCGCGTCATCGCGTAGTCGCGTGTTGACGCGATTACGTCTCCGCACGGACCTCCATTCCTCCCGGGGACAATGCCAATAAAGTTCATCCAAGAGAACGCTAGAACATATTCTGCGTTCTCTTTTTATTGCGGCTTTTCGGATGCCTCAGACCAAATGTACACGGACACAAATAAAACCAAATAAATGATATATGTGTATTCTTTAGATGATAAGGTAAGTGGTAGATGTATGTGTGTGTAATGTAAATTAAAAAACAAATACATAGTATATATATATTCTAAGGATAATGAGGTAAGCAATAGATAAGTATAAATATATATGAATAAAAAGAGAGGAAGAAGTACCATAAAGGGAAAAAACCTGAATAGAGAAACAAAACAAAAGTGAGGTATGAAAGGGAAAAAAGGGAGGTCTAAAAATCAATGATGAATTGGATAAAAAATGAGATGTAAAAGTGTATAATAATAAATATGTAATATATAATAAAAATATATATGTAAAAAATAGAGATAAATATGATATAAAATATCCTAGTACGATAAATATATATATATAATAATAAAAAAAAATAAAATATAAAATAAAAACAAAATATAAAATAAATATAAAAATAATAAAAATAAGAAAAAAAATAAAAATAAATAAATAAATAAATCTAACCTACCCCTAACCCTAACATTAAACCTATCATTAGCCCTAACCCTAATCCTAAACCCTAACACTAACCCTAAAAAAAGCTAACCCTAACCCTAATCCTAATACCTAACCCTGACTCTAACCCTAACCCTAACCCTAGCTACAAAAAAATGGAATAAATAAACTAAGCTACCGCCAACAGGTCAGATCAGCTATCCATTTAATTTTCCTTTGCTCTCCGTGTTCCGCTTCTCTGCCCTCCTCTCTTGTGGTGTCGGTTTCTCGTTCGACTCCTTCTCTCTCTTACACGTTTGCGCTTTTATTTTTCTTCCAGTTTCTAGGTGGTCTCTCTAGGCCTAATTGTTCTTTCAAGGAATCTTGCTTCTTTTTTCTGTTTTTTTCGATTTTTTTATTTATTTAAACGATTTGTTAAATTATTTCTGACATATGTGGTGCTTGCTGGCACATTTTCTCATTTGGTCCCCTGTTTTAATACTAAAAAGGACATATTGCTATACAGGGTGATTCAGGGAGGCATACCAGATATGGGCCTCCCTTCAGATTGGTCCCTGCCCCCATCTGGGTGACACTTTTACTACACCTGAGACCTTACCATTACTACACTACTAGCCTCTACCGCCACCTTGTGGTTTTATATATACTGTGCCTTGCGCATTTATTACTGATCTCTCACAGATCTCTGGTGTCAACATCTTCATATGTTTTCTGCTCATAGCACCAAGAGCAGTGTTTAACTATGGCAAACGAAACCCGCACAGCTTCAGCGGCAGACCTGTCATCATGGTTCTCCGCAGGCAGGGCCTCCTTCGATTCGGCCCTCCAACAAGCCCTAGCCCTTATTTTCCATCCCCCGTCTGCCTCCCAGGGCTCTCCGGTTGTGCGCATTATTTTGGCACCTCCACCCCAGAGCTCAGTGGGGATATCCATGGCTCCTCATCTGAGGAAGACAGGGCTCCAAGCGCCTCCTACGCACTTTTTTCCTTCAGTCGGTTCTGGGCTTCCTCATAGATTTTTCTGTTCCCCCCATTCAACACGGCCTTCCTTTCCCCCCAAGCTTTCTCTTCCCCAACAGGAGCTGGCACCATAGAACCCGTTGTGAGTCCTCTTCACTTTGTCAGCAAGAAGTCGGGGGATTGTTGACCCATTATAAATCTCAGAAGCTTCAACACCTTCATCATCTACCATCACTTCAAGATGAAAGGCATTCATCTCCTGGGATATCTTCTACTAGAGGGCGACTGGCTTACACGTCTGGATCTCAAGGATGTTTATCTTGCAGACCCTGTCCACCAGGATCATCGCCGGTTTCCTGAATTCTTCTGGCACGACAAGCTTTGGCAGTCCACCTGCCTTCCATTCAGACTCTGCTCGGCCCATTGGTGCTTTACCAAGCTGATGAAATCCGTCATGGCTTTCTTTCAGACCCAGGGGATCCACTCCATCGTTTACCTGGACAACATCCTAATTTTCTCCCACTGGCACTGGCACACCAACAGATGGCCTGGGTTTCATGATCAACGTTGCCAAGTCAGCCCTTATCCCATCTAGGGTCATCCAGTTTCTTGAATTTGAGATAGACTCGGTAGTCCTCAAGCTACAGGCAACCAAAATTACGGCGATCAAGGAGGAGATCCGTAGGGTGCTAAGTTCTAAGATGATTCCACTTCGGATTCTAGCTCGCATTGTGGGCCTTCTCTACCCGTCCACTCAAGCAATCTTTCCCGCTCCGCTCCATTACCGAGCTCTTCAGCAACTCAAGGTGACCCACCTTCACAGGTTTCCATCGTACTATCAATGCATCACCCTCTAGATGGAGGTGAGGCTAGAGCTCATGCGGTGGCTTTGACACATGGAGGCATGGAATGGTCAAGATATCTTAGGCTCCCTTCCTGATTTAGTCGTTGAATCTGACAGCAGCTTCTATGGTTGGGGGCGTGCGGACCCTCCGGAGTGACAGAGAGTTGACAATTGCACATCAATTGTGGGCTCCTTTGCCATTCGGAGCTTGGCTGTGGATCGCTCCAACTGTTGCCTTCTCCTTCAGATGGACATCATCTCTCTGATCCTCCTTGTTGATTGGTTATATATTTTGATTTTCATGTTTGTCACTTTGCTGTTACTGGTGGTAAAGATGTTATGCAAAGCCTCCTGTCTTTATTAAAATCTAGATTATATACACACCAAGGCTATTATAATCTCTAATTACACACATGTGTTGTTCAGGAGACAGATTATGGGCAGATCTACTTGAACCAAACTGACTTGTTTAAGTATACTTTCAAAAGTTTATCCTGGTGCAACTTATAAAGTTTTTCTCTACATGTGCTTTTTATGTCGCCAGCTGGGAGGGGGGTGTACTGTGAGGAGAATGTCACTGTAGTTGTAGAAGAATACTGAATACTTAGGGAAAAATAGTATTTACTAAATGAACTAAGGGCTGAGCACACTTGTGTCTTGAGGCATGTGCTAAACTTCTTGTACATATAAAACAAAAACCACATTATACAGCGGGTTGATATTGGGACTGACACCAATAAGACTGCAGGTGGCAGCACAGATTCATAGTAAATTTAGTTAACCTTTTCATGGATTTCAAACATTGGCATATTGGACATGTGCAAAATTAAAAGTGGATTTTCTTATAAACTGGATCAGCCATAACATTATGACCACTGACAGATGAAGTGAATAACACTGATGATCTTGTTATTATGGCACCTGTCCAGGGCCAGCCGTAGGTGTCCTGTGCGGACTACTTCTCTGGTGCCCCCCTCGACAAAAAAGAAAGGGAAAACATCTAGTTTTAATTAGAGATTATTTATGCGCAAGTGCAAACGAGCAAAATAATATATAACTGGAACCACTGGTAACAATAATGTACCTTAAATTATTATTATTATGCTTTATTTATAAAGCGCCGACAGATTGTGCAGCGCTGTACAAAGATGAAAATGTTACAGATAACGACAAGTACAATACAGCAATTGACATACAGATACAAGAGGAAGGAAGGGCCCTGTTCCCACAGGAACTTACCATCTAGGTATATAAGGGAGTGAGAAACAGGAGGTGAGGGACTGCATGGCAGTTAATGATGTTAATTTAGAGATAATGGTTAAAAGTGGGTGGGAGATATGTTTTGATGTTTATGTCAGTGGTAGGCTTCCATGAAGAGAAAAGTTTTTAGAAAGCGTTTGAAGGAGGATCGAGTAGGTGAGAGTCGGACAGCACGGGGAAGAGTTAAATACATTAAATATAGAAAAAAAAACAGCTAACAGTGCAATCTTTGTAACAAAAACATTTTCCCTCTAAATATTGTAAAAATTGGGCCCTAGGCAATTATTTCCTTTGCACCCGCTCCACACTGACTGCAGATTAGGGGAAGACTGTGAGAGTAAACAACACATGTAAACAACAATTGCGTGTATAGCATTGCAGGTGTAGTCCAACAGATTAACACGCAAAGCTTTGCAGGTATAGATCAACTGGGGATCACATGCAAACTCAGCACTGCAGGTATAGATCAACTAAATAAGATCTAAAACCCGGTATTTGCAGGTATACATAAATAATGTATGGAAACATAGCATAGCAGACATAGATCAACAAAATAACATAAATCCGGCTTTGCAGGTACAGATGAACTGGAAATCACATTTAAACACAGGTTGCACACCCCTAAGTCAGCCCTGGTGTCCACATAGTACTTGACCAGCACCCAGATTACACACACAAATTACAGCCCAGCCTGAGCCATCTTTGTCCCCAAACAGCACAGCATGAGCCATCTTTGTCCAAAAAGACCCTGACTGTGCCGTCTTTGTCCCATAAACACCCTGACTGTGCCGTCTTTGTCCCAAAAACACCCTGCCTGTGCCAACTTTGTCCATAACACCCTGCGTGCCTCTTTGTCCCATAAACACCATGCCAGTGCCATCTTGGTACCCAAAGCTCAAACACCCTGCTTGTGCCTTCTTTGTCCCATAAACACCTTGCCAGTGCCATCTTGGTCCCCAAAGCTCAAACGCCCTGCTTGTGCCATCTTTGCCTTTCCCCAAATCACTTATCCCCTTCGTGACAAAGGCTGATTTTACTTTTTGTACCCTTCGTGACAATGACCGTTTTAACATTTCTGCACTGCTCGTGTTTAGCTGTAATTTTCTTCTTTCCCGTTTTCTGAACCCACACACATTAGTTATTGTTTTTTTCAGGACAAGAAGGGCTTTCTTTAGATGACATTGTTTTGATTGTATCATATTATTTACTATTAAAAAACGTATAAAATATGGTGAAAAATTTAGAAAAAAATGACTGTTTCTAACTTT